>PVKZ01004489.1:0-74390 GCA_004027375.1 Macroglossus sobrinus
CAGTGGTGTACTGATGGGTGGCGGTGGTTAGCCGGTGCAGGTCTGGGCAGGACACCACAGAAGGGATCACGACTTAGGAACCGCCAAAGCACATTGTCATACCTGGCTCTCACCGTCACTGAAATGTCCCCACAGGCAGAGGAAGCTGAAGAGAGAAGTGGAGAAGCACAAACTTTTTGAAGACTATCTGATTAAGGTCCTTGAGAAAATCTCCCAGGGTATGTATGTTGCTTCCTTAGAAAGCCTGTCCTGTCTGCGGCCACCCCCCAGCTTTAGGACTGGGGCACGGCGTGTAGCCTTGCTGAACCTCAAGTTCATGTGCAGAGTGGGGATCTGCAAAGACTGAAGCCAGCGTGGTGGAGGAGGGCTCAGCCTGCCTGAGCCAGCCTGGCTGGGGAAGCTCGACCCTGTCGGGGCTAACGGTATAGCCTGTGGCGGGTTCTCAAGGCCTTGGGCTCTTTATCTGTGCAGCGGGAGCAGCAGCAGTCACGTGGATCGCATAGACCTCATCCTTAATAAGCGTGTAGCACGGTGCCTAGCATTCAGCTAGCGCCCAGGCAATGGGAGCTATCATTATTAGTATTTCATTTGCCTTGGGTTTTGCTTTTTATTTTGCTATTGTCAACTAAAATTACAGGAACCTCTGAAATGGGTTTTGTTATTATTGTTTTATCATGATTTATGGCGGAGTCAACTGTTACAAGTCCTGGAAACTTGTTAGCAAAGGGAAAGGGAGATAAACACGTAATTTTATTACCACTATCATTACTGTTATCTCAATATCATCAATAATATAAATAGCTATTACCATTTATTAAATATTTACTCTGCTAAACTCTTTAGTAAATCTTTTTTACCTGCCTACGAGCATCTGAGAACTGTTACCCAGGCTCAGAAAGGTTAAGGAACTTGCCTAAGGTCACCCAGCCCGGAAGTGGTGGTGCTGGGTCTTGGACTCTGGTCTGACTTCATAGCCACTGTACTAAGTGCTGTGGAGCTGTGGGAGCCCCAAGAATTCTGATCCGGAGGTCAGGGAGGGCTTCATAGAGGAAGCCGCCTCTCATGGGGCTCAGATGAGTTCAGCATAGGGGAATGGCATTGCAGGCGGAGGGAATAGCACAGGTGTAGGCTGGAGCCATGGCCCTGAGTAGTAGGTTTGGAGACGGTGAGTTCCAGGGTGCTGGGGCACTAGGACCTGGCAGGGAGGTGTGGCTCAAAGAGCCTTGAGCGCTAAGCCCAGGAAGGGTATAGCAAAGGACTTGAAGCAGACCCAGCATCCAGTGCTGCTTCTGGAAGCTTCCTGGTTTGGAGCCTTTCTAATTCAGCAACTCAGCAACTCAGCCCTGTTCAGTCCACCCAGAATGAGTAACTGTCAGAGCTGGGAGCCGTCACTCAGGACGGCAACAATTTCTGTCCCCTTCCTGCAGGCTCCTCCAGCAGGCAATGTGTCCAGGAGTGGTCTCCTGCCTCCAAGGGCAGCCTTGATCCAGAATCTGAGCAGCTAGGCAGCCTTTTAAATATTGATAAGGCGGGAGGTGAGTGATGGGGCCAGATAGGTGTTGGACCAGTCCTGCTGTCTTGCAGTAGGTCCTGCATTGCATTGTCTGGCACCTCTTAACTCTGGTGCTCTGGCAGGAGTTCCAGGGGCAACCGCAGAAGTCCCACCCTCTGCAGGGGAGGGGTGAGGGCCAGTCCTCCTGCCCCCCCACCCCGCACCCCGCCATGGCGCTGTCTCCACAGGTTACAGCGAAGTGGAGGAGCCAGAGGCGGCCCTGGTGGGGGCCCTGGTGGAGCACTACGGCAAGCTCTTCGCAGTCAGCCGGGACATCCAGGAGCACCTGGAGGCCTTCTCCGGGATGAGCCAGGCCGCCCACCTGAGTCTGCAGTCTCTAGAAGAGAGCCATAGAGCTCTTATCCCGGTAACAGCTGCCGGCAGCCTGGCTCATTCCTCTAGGTCCAGAGAACTGGGGGCATTGGGGTCCCCTTCCCTCTGCACCCCTGGGAAAGGCCTGGAGCCATGGTGGGCTGCTGAGAGCATCTGAGGGAGGCTGTCACTCCAGAACCTGGTTCTGTATCCCTTCCTCTCCCTTTCTGCTGGAACTCAGGGCTTCTCCTGAGGTTCAACTGATGCTTAAAAGGTGTTCTTTATGGTAGAAAAGCCGTGAGTTCTGGATTCAGACACACTGGGGTTAAAATTCCACCTCCGCCTCTGACTAGATGCACGACCCTGGGCAAGTCTGCGCCCTCTCTGAGTCTCAGTTTCTTCATCTGTCAAATGGGGGCGATGCAACCTAGATGCTAAGTTGTTGAGAGACACCAAACTCGAACTATGTCAAAGTGAGTGCCCCCAAGAAGTCATCTCTCTCTCTCTCTTTCCTGTTTGGTTAATTGTGTCATAAATAGAACTTACACCAGGAAATATAGGCATGGCAGGCAGGAGAGACTGCTCTGGGCAAGGCCTGGCGTGACAAATGTGTGTTCTGCTGCTCGAGTCTGGGGACACAGAGGCAAAGGGGACACAAGGCAAGGAAGGCTGATAGGTTGCTTGATTCTTGCAAAGAGGACCATTGCACGATGTTTGCGGTGAGTCTCTTCCCCCTAGTGGCAGCACCGAAAACCTACACCGTTTTGTACCTGTTTTCCTTAAGAGAACTCACACCCTTCAGGGCTGGGGCACCGTCATAAGCATTTTACATTTAAACCTCACCCCAACCCCTCTAGGTAGGCACTTCTATTTTTATGGCTGAGACTGTGGGGGAGGTGAGGGAGGTGAATGTACAAATTCAAGGTTAGATTCTATATTTAACTTTGAATGTTTTGTTCATCATGGATCTTTTTTGGCATTAACTTTGTTTTTTATAAAACATCGTGTGAAAATATGATTTATCTTAATTGCTGAGGTTTTTTTTTTTTTTGGATGCCCCCTTAAATTCTACATCTTAGTTCTGGCCAAGCTGTGCTCCCCGTTTCTGTGGTGAAGAAACTAAGGCTCAGAGAAGTGAGGGCACTCGGGTGTGTCCTGTGTCGTCTGAACCATCCTGGGGGGCCTGGAGGTGGGAGTGTGTGCTCAGGACAGCCCTGTGTCCCCTCAGGCTGGCACCACAGAAGGCCATTCACAACCTTGTTACCCCGTGTCCTCCCAGTAGCCCCTGAGGTCAGAAGGACACAGACCGGTGGTTCTGGTTCTGGTGAGAAAAACAGGCCTTCTGGAGCTGAGTCAGGGCTCAAGCCCTAATCAGCCCCGACATGCCCTTCTCTGCATCTCCTGGTGCTATGAACAGCCCTGACCTCCCAGAACTTTCTCCTGTTCCCACCCCATCATCACACAGACCACTGTGGGCAGTGACCCCTCTGGCCCCGGGCGGGCTTGCTGCATGGACGTAACTCAGCCCTTGTCACCTCAGAGCCTCAAGGTCCAGCTGGGTCAGCTGCAGAGGAAGTGTCACCACAGTCAGGAGCAGCGATGGCAGTTGGAAAAGGACATCACTTACCAGAAGAACATGAGAGGCTGTATTGTGAGACATTCTGCTGGGCCAGGGGTGGGGGCAGGGGCTGGGAGCTGCTGTCCCCTCACCTCTCAACACACACACGCACACACACATACACACATGCATGTACATGCATGCACATGCATGCACGTGCACACACACACGCATGCACGCATCACACACACACACTCACGCATGCACATACCCCTTTCCCCCTACTTTCTCTCCATGGTGACTGTTAGCTTCCAAAAGGCGTCCGTAGGACGTGGTAGATGCTACTTTACAGATGGGACACTGAGGCCACACAGATAGTTAAGGACCCAGCTCTACGGGGAACCAGAGTTGGGATCCCCCAGCCCAGTCCCGGGGCCTGGCATATGCGGGCACTTACTCAGTCCTTCTATCATGCTTGCGGTTAGCAATAAGATAATGACACTGAGGTGCAGTGCAGGGTTGCTGTGCACCATCTTCAGAAATCCTTGTACCACCAGGGACTGCTCGGCACCGGCCTCCCCCTGAGCAGGAGCTCCCAGGTGTTGCTTGATTCTGCCTCATACCTATTTCACAGAAAAGTAACACCCAGAAGAATAAGCCATGGTAGAAGTTCATGACCAGGGGCCAGAATTTCTGAACTTAAGCTCTCGAGTTGCTTCTCACTGGCCCCGGGGCATGTGGACTAGTCACCTTCCTGAGCCCCGTCCTCCCCATAACCAGAGCCTGTGCCCTTTTGGCCTCGGGCTTTTGGCCTCAGCAGGAGTGAGGCCTGGGCCACAGGCCTCTTTGGGCGCCCTCCGCCTGGGCAGGGTGTAGTCAGCAGGTGTAGGACTTGTCAGGCCACACGGGCTCCTAATGTGGAAGACGTGAAAGTTGGGGTCTGTAGCCTACTGACCTTCAACCAAGGAGCTTAGGGAGGGAGCAGCTTGGGGACGGGAGCCCCTTCTGGGTCTTTTTAAGGTGGGAATCAAGGCGGCCGCAGCCGACTGACCGCAACCCCGGAGGCCTGAAGGCCAGCACTCTGAGCTGGCCAGGGAGAAGCATGCTGGGCTCCCCGAGTCCCTCCCCAGCCCCTGCCCCGGCCACAGACATCTCCAGCCAGGAGGAACCTCAGACCCTGGGTGGGGAGGGACAGCTCAAAGCCCATTGGGAGGGGAACACAGACCAGGATGAGAAGGTGGCTCCTGGCTCCAGGATGCTTCTCTGCCCGAGTAACCTGTGGATAGGAGTAAGGGGATGCTGGGAGAGGGCCTGAGTTTCTTCTTCCTCCTCCTCCTGCAGAACCAGCTGCTCAACTATGTGCAAATAGCCGTCGACAACATGGCCCAGCAGTGCTGCTCCTCCGCCTGCCTTGCACCCGAGAGCATGGGCCTCTTCGCCAAGCTCGACCTGATTCAGGTGAGGGCTCCCTGTCTCCAGGCTGGACTTCAGCTGCCATCTTGGGCCTCAGCTCATGATACTTTTGTGCTTAGGCCCGCCCACCTCAGCCCCTCCTTCCGTGGCTGCATGAACTCCTGGCGCAGTAGGTCTCAGGGTCTCCATTAGTCTCTCAGCAAATTGGAATGAGCACCCATTAGGTGCAGGGTTGGAGGCAGGTGTCGAGGGACTCCTCCCCTGCCTGGAATTTATGTGTAGACCCACCTTGGCACACACCATACACACACAGTGTACATACACGCACAGTGTATACACTCACACAGACATCCGAATGTGCTCTCTGCAACCCAAACAATACACACAGAACACACACTGACACACCAGCAAACACACGCACCAAGATGCACACAGATGTGGTTACACATTGACACACATGTGCGTACAGTGGGAGGGGACATTTCCGTCCCCAAGGGAGCCTCTGTGCAGGGTCCTCAATTTAAACTTCAGACTTGGTCAAGTCCATGGAGCTTCCCCTTTTCATTGCTTCCACCAGGACAAATCCTGTCACTGTCGCGATGCTGATGCTGCAGTATCAGAGGATAGGTGATCGGACTGGCTTCCACCGACCACAGAGCACATCTTCTTTATTTTTAATTTTACTAATTTTATTGAGATATAATCTACGGACCATAGCTTCACCCTTTTTAAGAGCACACACCAATGTTTTCAGTATAGAATTGCACAACCATCATTAGCATCTAATTCTTGAACATTTTCAGCACCCCTCCTCCAAGAATATGCAGTTTAGATCTGGCTTCTTCCCATAACGTCTTTAAGTTTCATCCATATGGTAGCACAAATCAATGCTTCCTTCCTTTAAATGACTGAATAATATTCCACTGTTTGGATAGATCACATTTGTTTATCTGTTGATCAGTCGATGGGCATTTGGGCTGTTTCTGCTTTTTGGCTATTCTGAATAATGCTGCTCTGAACATTCATGCCTATGGTTTTCTGTGAGTATATCTTTTTGATTATCTTGGATATATACTTAGGAGTGGAATTTCTGAGTCTCGTGGTAACTCTCTGTTTAATATTTTGAGGAAGAGCCAAACTGTTATCTAAAATGGCTGCTTAATTTTACAATCTATGACCAATGTATGAAGCTTCCAGTTTCCCCATATCCTTGCCAACACTTGATACTGTCTGTCTTTGTAATTTAGCCACCCAAGTGGGTATGAAGTAGTATCTCATGTGGTTTCGATTTGCATTTTCCTGATGACTAATAATGTTGAATATCTTTTCCTGTGTTTATTGGCTATTTGTATATCCTTTTTTTGGATAAATGTTTATTTAGATCCCTAGCCCATTTTTTAATTGGACTGTTTGTCTTTTATGTTTGAGTTGTTAGAATTCTTTGTATGTTTTGGATACAAGTCCCTTATCAAATATATAATTTGAAAATATTTCTCTCCCCCCAACACACACACAAAAACATTTTCTCCCATTCTATGGGTTGTTTCTTCTTGTCGATGATAGCACAAAAATTGTTAACGTTCACAAAATCCAATTTAGCTATTTTTTCTTCAGTTACTTGTGCTTTATTCATCACACCTAAGAAAATATTGCCTACCTAATCTATGGTCATGAAGATGTATACCTATTTTCTTGTAAGAATTTTGTAGATTTTTGCTCTAATATTTAGGCTTATGATCCATTATTAGTTAATTTTTGTATATGGTCTAAGACAGGGGTCTAATTTCATTCTTTCATGTTAAGACATTTAGTTGTTGTCCTGGTACCATGTGTTGAGAAACCTACCCTTTTCCCCATTGAATTGTCCCCTCATCCTTGTCAAAAATCAACTGGCTGTGAATGTGAAGCTTTATTTCTGGACTCAGTTCTGTCCCACCGATCTGGGTGTCTGTCTTCATTGGCAAGCACGCTGTCATACTACTGAAGCTTCGTAGTAAGTTTTGAAATCTGGACGAGTGAGTCCTAGGGCCTTGTTCTTTCTTTTAGAGTTTGCCTGACGCTTCGAATAGGCACGTGTTGAGTTGTGAGTGGATGTTTGGTGGCCGGGTGGGTTTCAGGCACGGTGTGACCTGAGTGAGGCTCAGTGACACCATCAAGGACCTGGCCTTTCTGCCCTTTCCTGCCTGCCATCTGCAGTATTGGCTTCATCCTGGGTCACAGTTTGCTTTCTTTACTTGAGGCAGGATCAATGGAAACACCATTCAAACAGGGTCCTTAGCTCCTCTGGAATACCGAAGGGCAAATCCCTTCTCTAGCGTTGTCCAGTAGTGACAGTCAACAGGCAGCGAGCCCGTGTCCGAGCTGAGAAGGACTTCTCATGGGAATTTCACAGGCGGTGTCAGGGCCTCTCCGTGGCACAGCTCAGAGGCACCATTCATGTTGAAGGCCATGTAATTGGCATCCCCTGGGGCTTTACTACTTCGGGTTGTGCTATAAATGAAGTAGTTTTGCATAA
Organism: Macroglossus sobrinus; assembly: GCA_004027375.1. Classification (NCBI taxonomy): domain Eukaryota; kingdom Metazoa; phylum Chordata; class Mammalia; order Chiroptera; family Pteropodidae; genus Macroglossus; species Macroglossus sobrinus. The sequence continues at coordinate 7,351 of PVKZ01004489.1, forward strand.
GGGCACATTTGTCTAAGTAGTCACAGTTACGTTAATTACATCTTCTTCCCAAGAAAAAGAAAGAATTGACACAGTGATGTCAGGGTCCCAGTGGTCTCCCGTAACAATCACTCAACTTAGATTTAGAGTTACTTGCATGCACTCAGCATCGTGCTAGGAGGTAAAGTGATGGACGAGGGGGAAATAAAGGGTCTCCTAATCCTCAAGAAAATAATGGCTTTCAGAGAGGGAGGCCAGGGGCGGTTAGGATGGGTTTCATGGAAGAAGCAGTGAGAAGAGGCAGACAGCCACACTCACGAAGCCACACGAAGATTGAGGCTGTCATTCCGCACTGCCACCACCGGGCTGTGCAGCTTCAGGCAAGTCACGTAGGTTCTCAGAACCTGGGTGTGTTCATTTGCCACTAGTCGTTGGTGCCACCTCTTTTTCAGGGCCCTTGTGAAAGCTAAAGGAGATGCGGGTAAATTTTGATGATGCTTCGGTCCCTGCAAAGTGGTATCTGGGATCTAAAGCACTGTCAGGTGAGAGTTTTTTTCCCCCTCCCAGGAATTTATATTGGACAAAATGGAGACTGTGAAATTTATCTCACTACTCATGGGACCCAGAGTATGCTGGTCAGGTGATGAACCCAGAGTATGCCGGTCAGGTGACAGCCTCCAAGACCAGGCATTCAGAAGGTACAGCAGACCCTTCAGGAAATGTCCAAGGAGTCAAGGTTTGATCCCCAGGACCCCCTCGCCCAGTGTCCAGACTTCAGAGTGCTCCAGCTTGTGTTGACCCAGCTGGTGGCCGCGTAGGCCCTGCCAGCATCATGACCATCTCCTTACCTGCTTTGGCCTCCTTGTCTCAGCACCAGCTCCCCCAGGTGGGTGGGAGCCAGCCTGGGGGCAGTAAGAGGGCAGGCAGGGTCCTGTAGTTGGCTGGACTGGTGGTGCTGTTCCCCATACTGGTGGATTGTCAGGGACGAAGAAGAGGCCTGCCTGCCTGGGACCATGAGGGAGACAGATGAGGGTGCTGGGTTGGAGGCAACAGCCAGGTGGGAAGTCCCAGGCTGGAGACCTGCAACCAGAATCTGGGGCTGCCTTTCTGTCATGGATGGGTTCATCTGAGAATGAGGAGCTTTGGGTGGATGCATGGCTGTTGGGACTGTCTGAGTCACAGAAACGCTCGTAAAGAGCCACCCAGAGCTGCAGGATGCGTGGAACTCCCCTTGCACACAGCAGACTGCAGAGCGCAACAGCTTCTGGGTAATGAACTTGTGGGAAGTGTCTCCTCACTGGTTCCCGGAAGCTAAATGCCAGGTCGGTGCCTTCTGCCCACCTGAGTTGTCTGGAATGAATGCTGCTCTTAGGGACACCTTGCCAAGGCAAAGCCCCTCGGCAGTGTTTTTCCACTTGTAAAATTGGCCCAGAATGTCTAAGGGAGTCCCCTCTCCAGATTCACATTCTAGGTCAAGGTTAGAAAAAGTTGGTCTGCATGCAAGTCACTGGTTTGGTTTTATTGTGTCACTGGGGTAATGTCATCCTAACGACTCCCGCAGTCCTGAAAAGAATTCACCCCTGGAGGTCCGCTGATGTTACTTGACTTGATAAAAGTTGAACGTTAAGAGCAACTGTTGAGCTGTGAACAGTGGTGAGTCAGCGAGTTAACTTGTAAAGGGTGTTTCAGAAAAGATGCTGCTATTTAGTCAACAGACGTCGAGGGTCTGCTGTATCCGGGTGCTATCGGGAGAGGGGAAATGGGAGGCTCAGAGGGAGAGAGGGTGGGGGGGTCGAGTAGGACTTGGCCACTGAATTAATTAAGGGAGCTAAATACAATAACGATGGCTGAGTGTGGTCAGGTCTTGAGAGTGGTTTAAACAAAGGGGATCTGAGGAGGGAGCGTAGCTTTGAGTTTCTGGTCTCACAGGCCTCTGGAGCGAAGAGGATGATCTTAGGTAGGGCTTGAGTCAGATTCCAGAAGGAGGAAGCTTGGGGAGGGCTGAAGAAAGTGAAGGAAACACAGGGGTGGGGACCTCCGGTTTGACTGCAGCATGAGGAACCCGACGGGCAGGGTGAGACGGTGGGCTGGAAAAACATGGCGGCATCCTGAAGGCCAGGCCGCGAGGTTGCACATGAGGGTATCTGTGTTCGTTTGGGCTAAGTATACAGTATTATAATAGTATTGTAACAAAATCCTACAGACCCAATGGCTTACACAGCAGACATTTATTTCTCACAGTTCTGAAGGCCAGGAGTTCAAGACCAAGGCACCAGCAGGTCCAGGGGCTGGTGAGAGCTTTCTTCCGTGTTCACAGATGACTGCCCTCTTGCTATGTCTTTACGTGGTAGAAGGGGAGAGGGAGCTCTCTGGGGTCTCTTTTGTGAGGCACTAATCCCATTCATGGGGCTGGAGCCCTCATAACCTACTCTGCTCCCAAAGGCCCCACCATCACATATGGGGGGGGGCAGGGCTTTCAACATATGATGGGGGGCGGGAGGGGATGGTGTGAACGTTCGGTCCATAGTGGAAACCCTCTCACATTCAGACCTCCCTCAGTTCTCTCTCTCTCCCCTTAACATTCACTTTCCAAAGAAATCTGAAGTATCCCATCATCCTCTCTGTGATACAGGCACATGTTAGGCCAACGATTCTACGATTCCAACATTCATCAGGAAGCCTGATGCAATAGAGTGTGGCCCTAATCCCCGGAGCTTCTGACCCAGCGGGTCTGGGGGTAGTAAAGCCTCAGAATTTGCATTTCTAATAAGTACCCAGGTGACACTGATGCCACTGGTCCCAGGGCCACACTTCAAGAACCACTGCTTTCGAGGCATGGCATATCCCAAATATCTAAACTGGGGTCTGCCCCACCTGGAGAACCATCTCCTCCTGCCTGGACTCTAGTTCCCCATCTGCAGGATAGGGCTGGACCTGGCATTCTGGGAGGGCTGCCCCACCCCATCTAACCTGTCTAACCTTCTGCGAGGGGCTGCACACAATATCACCTTATGGGCCTAAGGCCTGGATCGCTGGCTTTGTAGCTTTTACCTGCTAGGGCTCGGTGGAGAGCTGGCTGTCCTTTTGACCCCTGCCATCTGCCCGCTGTGCACCTGTTATGCATTTGTAGGTCTAGTTCAGATATTTGGTCACACTCCTTGGGAAGGAGGATAATCAGAACAGACACCTGGTGTGGTGGTGTCTGGACATCCATCTACAACCTAATAAGCTCCCAGGTGGTTCTGATACAGACAGGTCTCCAAATACAGAGTGAGAAATTCTCAGTATCTGTACATCAAAAAGAAAAAAACCTGGTCCACATTTTCTTGGTCTTCAGTCTGGAAAAATTTTGGGAGCAGGAAAGCAACAGAAGTGACCACTGAAAATAATTTGACAACAAAAAAATTCAAAATACATTGACCTCAGAACACATAAAATATTTAAAGATGATAAACTGGGGGCGGGGGGAACTGTTGAGAAATTTGAGAAAAGAATGATGTATTTGATAGTTATAAAAACCCTTACAAAGTAAAAAATTTGACATAAATTATTCATATTCAGCAAATCACAAAATAAGTAAAAATGGCCTATGAACATGAAAAATATTTTGTCTCACTGAAAATAAAATTAAACCATATAATTTCTGCTCATCTAAAAATTTTAAGCTATTATGCTAATGCTTGTGAGGTAGGCTCTCCAACACTTTGATGCTCTTTGTATAATAAGCTCTCTGGAAAGTAATTTGATAAGCTGTCTCAAGAGGTTTAAAAAAATGTTGGCTCAGTAATTCTAGGTCAAGAAATTTCAGTTAGTAAAACCAGAGCTATTTGGTTCTGAATGACAAAGCTCTCCTCAGCTTAAGCCCCAAAGAGAATGTGTTGAGAAGCCACCTGGTGCCAGGGGCTGAGAGCCACAAGGAGCTCCGTCAGCAGAATCCAGCCTCTCTTCGTCTCTAAGTAAGGAAATGGACCAGACAGGGATGACAGGAACCATCTGGAAGAGGCTTCCTTACCATGGCCCTAGCTATAAAGGCTCTGGGCATTCCAGCCTTGCTCCCAGCCCCTCATCTTGGGCACCATGCCCTGCCCAGCCCTGCTCTTAGCCCAGGAATGGCTGGGCTACTTCAAGACGTGTGCTCCGAGGCTGTAAATGGAAACATTTCAAATTCTTCAAACCCAAACCGCCTGGCCCACTGTATCCCTCGTTGCTCTTACAAGGTGTCTCTAGAAGATGCTGCAAAATTTCTGCGCCCTCTGGTGCCAAAGCTCCCTTGTCCCTGGCTGCCAGCTGCTCGGGTTCTCCGCACGGTTCAGTGCTGTGTGAGACAATTCGTTCAGAATCTAGAGACGGAGAGTCCTGAGTCCCCAGCTGCTTTCCAGCACTGTGGACGGGGACGTGTGCGGGCAGGAGCTGTGTCTTCTTGGCCCCTAATTCTCCGTGCCTGCTCTGGCCTGGCACAGAGCAGGTGTTCAGTTTTAAAGAGGGGATGCGTGTGAGTGAATCAAGAGAATTAGGTTCCTGTGGGCTGTCTCCATAGTGAGAACTTCCCAGTGTGGTTCCGAATGCTGGCTACAGACCGCTGTGCAGCACCAAGCCCTCCCCATAACCTATGAGCTAGAAAGCGTCGGTCTCCTAGCTCCGTATTACAGAGAGAGAAGCTACAGCTCAGTGCAGGGATGCAGCTCATCCAAGGTCACAGAGCTGCTCAGTGGCTGAACCAGGGACATTAACTCAAGTCCATTGGCCTCAAAGGGAACAACTGTCACCGTCACCGGAAAAGGTTTGGTGACAAAAAGAATAAGAGGTAATGTGCCTCAGACACTTGCTGCATGCCAGGCACCTTGCTGAGCTGGTCATCACTCGTGCAGCCTTTACACCAGCCCTGCGAGAGTGACTGTCCCCACTGTACAGATGGGAAGATGGAGGCTCAGGTTGAAGGCTTGCCCAAGACCGCACGGCCTGGGAGCCAGGGCCCATGTCTGCCCCCTTTCAGAGCTGGTGCTACAGGCTGAAGGTAGCACGGGCAAGAATCGTGAACTAGCTGGCTCAAGTTCAAATATGTATGATGGTTCCCAGATGGAATCAAGGGACAGCGTGCTGCTGTAGACCCCTGCTGCTGGCTGTGGTCCAGGGACCAGCATCATGGGCAACACCCAGGAGCCAGTGAGAAAGGCAGAGTCCGCATTTTAATAAGACTCCTGGGGGGACCTGTGTGCTCAGTGAAGCGCTGGTCTAATTTTGCTGAGGTAATAAGTAAGCTTGGTGTCACCCTCAGGTGAGGGGGTGATTCCTGAGGATGAAACCAGCTCTCAGCATCCAGGGGGTCCACCTCAGGGGTTGTGAAGTGGGAGGAGCAATGTCTCCAGCCAGCCAATTGGCCACCTGAGCTCCTGCTGAGAACTGCACATGGTCCTGAGCGTGCCTGGAGGGAGATGCCTTCTGCTCTGACTGTCCTTTCTCTACCTCTCCTGTTCCCAGCCACTTCCAGCCTCACCTCCTCCATGAAGACTCCCTGGCTGCCCCTGCCCCAGGAGGAGAGAGTAGGGCTCAGCCCTGGGCTTCCAGCCCCTCCTCCAAGATTCTCAAGAGCACTTACCTTCTTGAAGACATCACACAGTTACTTATTCGTATAGCTTCCCCACTGGAAGAAGGTCTCAACGAGAAAGGCTTTGTCTTAGTCCCTTATCCCAGCACCCAGTGTGGCGTCTGGTACAGAGTAGACCCTCAGTAAGTGTGCGCTAGATGAATGCATCCTTGCATCGTCAGAGTGAATGAATGAATGAATGAAAGTTTTAAGCAAAGAAGTGAATCTCTAAGTGGACATTTAAGGAACATGTAGAGATCAAAAGTGAAGGATATTTGGGGACTTGGCTACCACTTTGCCCTTGGAGTTATCCATGTCCCATGCACAACAAGGTGCCACGGAATACTTGGTGCCATGCCACCTCCCAGGATGAGCTGTGTCCCCCGGCAGCCACCCAGGGCGAGCCCTGCCAAACCAGGCAAGAGTTTACAAGTTCTCCAGGGGAATTTATGGGGAAGAGCTCCTCTTCCTCTGTCTACAACATCATCAATCATGGGAATGCAGCAGCCAGTTGCTCTGGGCAGCAGCCAAGACATGAGGGGTGTGGGGCCCTTGGGACAGCCAGCACCCCACCGGAGCCAGGATGGCACCCATTTCTCAGGAGTTAGCAGGGCGTTGCTTGGGGGCGAGCGAAGCCTCATGGGCTTACGGGGCCTTTTCGAGCCTCTTGCTGGCCTTGATCATGTGGCGTTGAGATGAGTGAGATGGGAAGGGAATAGAAAAACAGAATGGGCCTGTGTACGCATGCGTGTACACATATATATGTGTTCACACACCCACACCCACAGATACATATATATTTAAGTGGCTGGATACATTATCACCTACTCTGGAAAATATATTTGGGAAGATATGACTAAAAATAAGATCTCACAAGATTTTATAATAGCTATAAAATTTGCCAATGAAGGGTCAGGGGGTCTCAAACTTCCTTTTTTTTCCTTTCATACAGAATAGCGTAGCATGCGATTTAAAGAGAATTCAAAAAGTTGATCTTTCCACAACCTGAAGATTTCTATCAAGTCCTGAGTGGGAAACGGTGGGGAGAGGGGAGACGCCCCCTGGTTAAGGGGTGCAGAGGTGAGAATTGAGAGTCGGAAAGCCAGTCTGAGAGAAAGTGCTTGGGGTCCACCTGAAAGGGATGTGTCGGCACACAGAGGCACGGTACCTTGTTCCAGGCCTCGTAGCAAACAGGTGGCAGAGCCCAACTCTGGCTGAACTCAAAGCTAGGAACTGGTCCTGACCAAAGCTTCTAGAACTTTCCTCAAATGCCCCTAACAGCAGAGAAGAGTGAACTCAGACTTTCAGGGGCCTGGAACTCAGACATGAGGGAACACAATGTGTTTTGCGTTTGTGTGTTTCTTCTGAAAATTTTATATAAACAAGTTCTTGTTTTATTTCATCCCCCTTTGTCCTTATACAAAAAAAAAAAAATGTTTTCTCCCTGTAAAAGTCTTTTAAGGGGGTCATCCAGGAAGCGGCTCTGTGTTTGTGCCTGGCCATGCTTGGTGGCCCCCCAGGGCCTGAGCAGAGGAAGACACAGCCCACACCACCTCCTTCACCTGTGAACACACGCTCGCTTTTCAAGATTTACCAACCTCTCCGAGGCCAAGCTTTTCTGGGCTTCGCTCTCTGGGGACTCAGTCCGGGCCCAGGGTTCCCAGAGCCCTGGACCCTTCCAGGTTTCACACTCTGGGAGACCATTGGGTGCTCATGAAGGCTCCAAGCTCTGCTGTGTGGTCCTGGTGCCAGCTCTACCGTCCACCCCCTGGGCAGTCAGGAACCTCGGCATCGCCCCAGACCCTCTCTCTCCCACCCCCACCGCATCCATCCTCCACTGGGTCCTGTCTGTGTCACCTTCTGCTCCTGGGTGCTGTGTGCTTCCCCACCGTGGTCCCCAGCACGCTTGCCTGGGCCCTGGACCCTGACGGCAGCCACCTGCGGGTTTCTGCTTCCCCCCTCGCCCTCTCAAACCCACCTCTTCAGGAAGGCCCCAGCGATCCTTCAGAAAAGCCCATCCGATCATGTCTTCCCTCCTGCTCCTTCTAAGGCTCCCTATTGCCTTCAAGACAAACCTCAGGCTTCGGCGGCATCGCCTGGGCCTGGACACCCTTCCATCCTGCACCACTCTCCCATCTCTCCTGTGTGCCAGCTGCACTGCCCCCCCTATCCCCCAGCTCCTAGAAGGATCTTCACTGGAGCGTTGTCCCTTAGTCTTTGGTTACCCCTAAGGAACATAGGGTGCATTTTTCTTTTTGAGCACTTTCGATGTGCCAGGGACTTGGTGGACTGTGGTGACCTCATCACTGCCTGATCATGGCTTACCCAGGGCAGATACACGTGAATAGCCACGAATCGCCATAACTGCTAGGATGGGAAATCACGAAGGGTGAAGAAAGAGACTAATAATAGGCTGGGGACAGTGACACCTCTTCCAACTCATCCTTCAGACCTCAGCTCAAGAATCACCTCCTTTGAGAGTCTCCCTCTCCCCCAGACAAGTGAAGGATTAGAGGCCCAGGGGGGTGCCTAGAAGTCACTTGAGGCCACACAGCAGTCAATGAGTGGCAGAGTCTAGCCAGCCTGAGGCCCAGAGTGGCTGCGAACACGGTCTAGTGCTCTTGCCATGGTTCGGAGCTGCGTGGCCTGTGATGGGGGTCGGGGGGAGAGTGGGCCGAGGGCTCAGGGCTACCGAGGTCCATCATAAGTGCTCCTAGAAGCCTCAGCTCACTTAGGGTCCTCCTCCTGGGGACCCCACATGCCTCAGATGTGGGCTTGACCAGGGCTAAGCCTGAGACCAGGCAATGCCCTTCCCTCTTCTCCCTGGCAGACCCCTTGCCTGCACCTCGTGGGGCCGCACCTGACTCAGTCATTCCTCCACCAAGTGAGGCCTAACACAGCCTGGACTGAGAACTAGATGAGGGGTCAGCAGCCCCGGGATCCAGTCCCACTGGGCCCGGTCCTAGCCGAGCAGCACCGAGCTGCTCCTGTCACCTCTCTGGCTTCCTTGGCTATGAAAAAGATCAGACATTTTCCCAAAGCAAACAGGGATGAGTGGAAGACAAGGGCCCTGCCACAGTCCTATACATGATTCCTCAGAGAAGTGAATTCGAAACCAGCTCTGGGGCCAGGCTGCCTGGGATTGTGTGTGCTGTGTGAATTTGGCCAAGTACCTTAACTTTCCTGTATCTCAGTTTCCTCATCTGTAAAATAGGAGTGGATAATAGGAACTACCTCCATGAACTAGTTGTGAGAAAATTAAGATAATACACGTTGAGAGTTTAAGACAATGCCTTATACAGAGTACGTGCTCGATAAAAATGGGCTAGAATTGCTATTGCTCCTAGAGCCTCGACTGACCCCACACTCCCCACCTGGTAAAGAAGACCCAGTTGGAAGCACTTGGAAGACACAGATGTTTGTCTTCCCAGGAGCCTAGCTGGAGTAGGAAAGTGAGAGTGGGGTGGGGAATTGTTCAATGCATGCTCCCAGAAGTCTTCATACTTGGGAAAGGGGCGGATACTGTGCATTACAACCTCCTCCCCCTCAAACCTTCCCTTCCTCACTCGGTGCACCTCCTCTAGGGGTCAAGGGCTGGTGAATGCATCTTTCAATGATACATATTCCTCTGTTTAATGTTTAGTAATAACGAGCTTGTATACCGGATGAGTCACCAAACCTGGTTCATAATCTATGCCTCACATATAGCCATGTAATTCCCGAGGTCCAAAATCAACAATCCTGGGAATTTATTCATTCAGCACACATTAAATAGGTGCCTGGCAACTTACTGATTCATGAGTTGGAAGTGGGTAAAATATTATTTAGAAGCCACACAAGGGCAGGCAATTAATGTTATTGGACACGTGCCTGTCCTCTGATCTTGAGCGAATTATACTTATGTGACCTTGTTTATGAATTAATGAGAGCCAGCTCACCTTTCAAAAGACCTCAATTTGCAATTTTGGTCAAAAGCCCTTCACCCCTTACAAATGAACACCTCTCTTGCTAGGTTGGGCTAACCCCTTCGCGAGTTAAAAGCTTCCTGTGTCTTTAAAAAGGGGCGGTACCCTGTCAAAAAGACTCTAAAGCATAGGCTGAAGGCGCGTGTCGTCCCACCCACTTTCTGTGACGTCCTGCGTCTCGGCTTCTGATTGCTCGCCTCAGACATCAATCGCGGGGGCGTGTGTCTTCCTGGGACACAGTGGAGGTCTGGCCTCTGGTTTGCGGAGCGGTCGGGTGTGTTCTCCGCTCGCCCCCACGCCCTCGAGGACCCCGCCGCCCGACCCAGCGGCGGAGCCAGCCAGCGGCTCCCGCGGCGCCCTCCCGCGCCACATCGCTCCTCGCTGGGGCGGGACCTAGCTCAGCAGCTCCGGTCACTATGGTCAGTGGTCGCGGCGGGAGGTGGGGAAGGGGGAGCGGGGAAGGGGTGCCGTAGGCGGGTTCGCCGCCGTGGCGTATGTGCACTCCCGGGATGGGGCGCTGGCGCGAGGCTCAGGTGTCAGCGCGGACCCCTGGCTCTCGGACGCCCCGGAACACTGAGTCAAGACGGGTGCTGGGGGCCCCAGTCCTTCCTCGGAAGGTTCTGCCGGGCTATCCACCATGGACGCCCAGCGAAGGGAACCCACCTGACCCCCAGGCCCCCGTCCCTGCGCGTTCGTCCCAGCTGCCCTGAGGGTGCAGCCTTGAAGTTGCAAGGTAGGCGCCCTCGACGGGGAATCAGGCTAAGGGGCACCCCTGTGTGTTAAGTAGCTTAAGCTCACGGCCCCACCTGTCCCATGTCTCAGCCATCAGAGACCCTGTTTCCACTAGGGGTGCACTGATGGCCAGATCATGGAACATTATCTCTGTCCTGCTCAACACAAGGCGTTTGGAGTTAGGGCCCACACCCAGAGGCTGCCTCAAGTTGTGAGGCACATGAATGAAAAGTTCAGGCAAAGTGAAGATTAGAGGAACCTCAGATTCAGTCTGGTCTCAGCAGGAAGGTCTGGAGAGGCCCTCTGAGCCAGGCCAAATCTGGGGCTTGGGCAGGCAGGGAATTGAGGCTCAGCCAGCCTCTGGGCTCACAGTCCAGTGCTCCTCCTGCTACATCCCTGCACCTTCTGGGCTCACAGGGAGGGGGTCAGGCCATCTTCAGCGGACTGGGCATGATGACCGCCTAAAACCCCTCAGTGCTGAGCTCCCTGTTCCAGGGATCCTGTAGTGTATAAGAGCTGGCAGCCCTTATGGTGGCTTGGGGTCACATAGCCTGAGTTCAGATATCTGCTCCACCTCTTGGGAAACCGAGAGGCTTTGGCTGGTCCGTTCCCCTCCCCAGCACTAATTTGCTCATCTGTACAACGGGATGCTGTGAGGACCATGAGAGATGGTGCAACTCTTCCTGTGATAGCAGAGTCCTGGAAATAAGTGTGCACGGGTGCCTGGTTCTTTGCGCTTGGCCTCCTCCTTCCCATGTCTGGGCAGGGAAATGGGTCACCGCTGCTAGATGCTGCTGGGCAGGGGCATGGGTCGAAGCTTGGTTTCCGCCAGACACATCCTGAGTGTGGCGTGGGTAGCCAGGTCATCTGAGCCAGGGCTGTCCTGGACAAACCAGCTTGCTGCTGGGGCACAGCTGAAGCCTCTGGGGCATCTGGAAGCATCAGCTTCCGGCTTCTACCCAGCACCCACGTGCTTAGCTGGCTCTGGAAGAAGGCCCAGGTGTTTTGCGTCACCCACCCGGGAGATGGAGCAATGGGTTTCACCACCTCGGAGCCTGAGGCTGGCATGCCTTCCGGCCACTAGTGGCTAGCTGAGAGTACGACAGGGCCAGCGAGGATGGAACCTCAACTTCTGGGCTTTGCGCTGCACAGTGAGGCCTCTGACTCCTCCCTTCAGTCTGCCCTGGACTCATGAGACCAGAAGCTAGAGGGCAGTTGGGGCCAAAGGCACCAAGACCTCAGCCCGTCATTGGGTCTCGGGTGCCTTGGAGAGGGGTGAAGTGGTTAACCCACTAAGTAGGACATCTGCCTGGCAATCATGGGGGTGGGGGCAAGGGATGTTTAGGGTCTGTTCTCTTCCATTCACCCGCCATTTATTAAGCACCTGCTGTTTGTCGGGCACCACGGTGGGCCCTGGGCTGCATGGTATGGATGCCACATGGTATGTGTGTGTGTGGTGGGCAGAGGAGAATGCCCTTGAAAAAAAATGTCTTCTTTTTTTCCCATTTCAGTGTCATGGGTAGAAGACACAGAACCCCTTGGGAAGGATGAGGGCCAGACCTGGGGTGCCACTGGTGGGGCTCTAGGTAGCGAGGGGTCTCACGCTCACTCAGAGGCCTTTAACTCTGGATGAATGAAGGAGTGTGTGAAGCATGAACAGTAACGTGCAGGACCCTTCTGTGCTTTATTCTTTTATTTATCACACAGGCCCCCAGCAGCAGGCATTTTAGTCAGGCCTCACGCTGGGCACTGATAAGAATGACCTGCGGCCGTCCCTCTCAGGAGCTAAGTGCCCGCTGGTCGACACAGGGGACACAAACACTTCCTGAGCTACTGGGCATGGCCTGGGAAGTCCCACCAAGGGCTTCAGGAGGAAGCCGGGGCTCTCCAAGGTGGCGGGGAGTGTGGGGAAGGCTTCACAGAGGAGGTCTTTTGAACTGGGTGTTGAGGGACACATCCTTCTGGAAGGATTAGGGGACGAGGACATTCCAGGCAGGGTGGCACAGCATGCTTAAGTGCCTGGAAATGTGGTTCGGAACGAGATATTCTGGGAAAGGACCGTGGCCTGTGTGGATACAGAGAGCTCGGGGGAGGGAGGAGAGCTGAGTCCAGAAAAGTAAATGCGGTCAGAATGTCCTGTGCAGGGCTTCACAGGCCCGGCTGTGGGGTTTGGGCTTGATTCTGCTGAGGGGGAGAACCGTAACACATGTTCCTCAAGAGATGGTTGACCTGGATGACCTCTCTGGCAGTGGGGTGGCCATGGGCCTGGCGGTGGCTAGGCGGAGGCTCATGCCGGCTTGTCAATCAGCTCAGTCATCCATGCAGGATGCACGTTTGGAGCATTAGTGTCTGCTAGGCAGTGGGGGTCTAGTCGTAACAGGCAGGCGATGTCCTTGCCCGAAGGGAGTTGACATTCTAGTGGAGGGGGACAGACAGTGTGCAAATAAACGAGCGACCCTACGTGTCACAGAATGCTCTAAAGAAATAACACGAGTGGAGGCAATGGGGTGGTGGAGGAGGGGCTTAGACAGAGTGGTCGGGGAAGGCCTCTCCGAGGAGGTGAGGTCACCTGAGCCCTGTGAAGAGGCCAAGGGGCATTCCAGGAAGCAGGAACAGTGGGTGCAAAGGCCCTGGGGTAGAAGCGTGTGTGTCTTGTGGGAGGAGCATGAGGGGGACACTGTGGCTGGAGCGCAGGCAGAGCGAGGTGAGCAGGGCTGGATGGCCCACAAGCTGAGAGGCTTCATCCGGAGGCTAAGTCTCCTGCTATGTGAGGGAAGAGTGGGAGGGTACTGAGGAAGGGCATGCTGTCGTCCAGTGGGCATGTTAGGCAGCCTGCACTGGCTGCTGTGCAGGATGGTTGGGACGGGAACAGGAGTGGAGGTCGGAGTCAGTTGGGCAGACACTGTTGCAGCCTCCCTGTGGGGTGGAGAGGTGATGGTGGCAGCTCAGGCTGGACCCAGGAGCAGAGCTGATGGGGAGGAGACGAGGGGTCTTTGGTGTGAGCATTTCTGGGTGGAGAGGCCTTTCCGGGAGCTGAAGACCCCTGGGGGAAGAGGCTGGCATAGAGCAAGAGAGGAGTTAGGGGCACAGTAACTTGTGGCCAGTGGCTGTTTGAGGCTGGAACTCCAGCGAGAGGTCAGGGCTGGAGACAAAGCTCTGAGGGCCAGTCAGGTGGATGTTGTGTGAGTTCAGCCATCAAATGAGAGGCCCGTGTCTGAGTTCAGGGTCTCTGCAAAGCCAGCCGATAACTCAGACCCAAGGCGTGTGGGGGCCCAGGTGCCGGGTCTTCCTTATTTCCGGAGCCAAACAGTAGAGAAGGATGTTCGGGTAGTGGGCTGAGTAGTAGCCCCTGAAGATGTCCACATCCTAATCCCCAGAACCTGCGAGAAGGACACCTCATGTGGCAACAGGGAGTTGGCAGTTGTGACGGAGTTAGGGATCCCGGGATGGGGAGTGTAGTCTGAGACACTTGGGAGGGGGCGGGCAGTGGTATAATCACAAGGGCCTTAGGGAGGCAGGCGGGTCAGAGTGAGGAGACGTGACACGGGAAGGAAGGGATCCTGCGCCCAGAAATGTGGGTAGCCTCTGGAAACCGCAAAAGTGAGGAAGTGGGTTTTACTCTAGAACCCCCAGGAACGCAGACTCGTCACAAACCCATGTTGTTTTTAAGTTCCTGACTTTGTGCTCATCGGTTAGAGCAGCAACAGCACACTAATTCAGGGTTCTAGGGCTTCCCCCAATTTTTCGGCCTCCAAACATTTTTGATTACTCACCTCAATAAACATACTCTTGATTCTTTCATAAATTCTTTCGTATGCCTTATGCCCTGAAGTGGGCATTTAAAAGGCCATTCTCTGCCAGCCCCTGCACCAGCCCACCCTGGAGAACTCAGGCCGTGGGCAGGCAAGGCCAGGGCTGGGGTCCCGGGAGCCTTGGGAAGTGACTGGGACCTTCTGAGAAGGGAGGTTGGCCAGGTTCTGCACCGTGCCCTGCTAGCAGGTGAGCCTCGAGCCTCTGGCCTCCATGGGGACAGAGTCGGTAGCTTGAGGTCAGGCCACGCCATGAGTTTTGGCTTCTTGGTCGCTGGGCCTGGTTAACGAGGCTGACTCACAGCCCAGGTTGCCCAGCACAGTAGCCCCAGAGGGAAGATGAGCTGGCTGAGGGCCGCCATTGCCTGCTGAGGCCAGGGGCCAGGGTACACAGTGAGAGGGTTGGAGGATATGCTATAAGGGTACACTGATGGGGGTCGGGTGGTTAAGGTAGAGATGTGAGCCCGAGACCTGGCTGTTGAGGAGCCATTAGGCAGTGACAATAAAGCACATGTGAGGCCAGTAGATTCTCGTCATGGAGGGTGAGAAGCTTTTAGTCATTCATTCAACAAACATCTCATCCCCTGCTCTGTTCCAGGCCCTGGGATGGGTCCTGGGAAGTCAGGCAGGTGAACGGAAGGTCTCAGATGGTTTGACAGGTCATCCTGTGCCAAGGGAGGTCCAGGTGTCCTTGGAGACTTTGATGGGTAGGGACATCCAGGCCCCTTAGAAATGTCCCTTCCCTGTCGTAGTGTCTCCCCTCTGTCCTGGACGCCAGGGGCAGGAACCAGGGCTTAAGCAGCTCATTGTCAGAGAGAAGTTTGGAGTCTGTCTGATGTGGAGACGACTAAGTCACTTTTTGCTTCAGGTGGCAAGCTTCGTCGAAATCGAATCACCAAAGATCCAGACGCGTTTTTCCAGATGGAATGGGGTTTGTGACGTTAAAGGCTCCTCTGTGCACCTTTGGTCTTGGGTTGACGTCATTGTCTAGTCAGTTGGGAGGGACGCTGAGGGGACGCTGGGAAAGGCCCCTGTGGTTGGAGGCATAAAGTGACAGTGACAAGCTCCGGTGACACATCGTCAAAAACGGTGGCAATACATTGATGCAAAATTGAATTTCCATTTACAATTGGAAATGGTCTCCTTGGTTGTGTGCAGGTGCCAGGTCCACTTATTTTAAACGATAAACTACAGGTGGCTTTAACACCAGTTCTTCCTAC
Source organism: Macroglossus sobrinus (assembly GCA_004027375.1). NCBI lineage: Eukaryota > Metazoa > Chordata > Mammalia > Chiroptera > Pteropodidae > Macroglossus > Macroglossus sobrinus. The sequence continues at coordinate 22,640 of PVKZ01004489.1, forward strand.
ACCATTTTCTTGCTGAAATCTGAGCCATTCCCGGGGTGGGCTGGAGGCAGGGGTCTATCTCCCGCTTGTCTGAGCCCTGAGTCTGGGCAGGAAAAGCAAGAGGCAGAGCCATGGCCTGCAGGCAGCTGGCTGTTAGAGACGCCTCTCGTGCTTTACCTGGCCCTGGAGCTTCCAGCTGTCATCATTACCGGCTCCCCGCCAGCCAGATGAGTCTTTCTCAGCCCTCCTGAGGCCTCAACTGATGGGAGACTCATCATCTTCCTCGATTGGAGTTGATCTTGACTCGGAGCTGGGCTGCAATATGAGTTTTCACCAGTAGGTGGTGCATCTGGCCGGACGGTCTAACCTCTCCATGTCTAGCATGTGCTCCACGCAGGTGGATGTTTGGGAATTAATTGTCGCATGACTAAAAGAAAGAATGAATGAATGAGACAGGAAGGACAGGGCAGGCAAAGGAAGATTTCATACTCCAGCATGAAGGTTCACTAGGTTTAAGGTATTAGATTCTATAAAATGAATCAGTTCAGCAGTTAAAAGGTGGCACGCTCCATGTTGGGGCCGCCCTGACTCCCCGTGCAGGGAATGTGGTGTGCGGGATCCTAGTAACACTGTTGCACGTGCCTTTTGTGGGAAGGTCATAGTCACCGTGTCAGGTAACTGCAGATCCAAGGCTTTCTGCTGGATGGAAGCTCATCCGTTGCTGCTGAAATCGCTTCTTTATCTTTCAGAGTGAAACATCTTTCAACCTAATATCAGAAAAATGTGACATTCTATCAATTCTTCGGGATCATCCTGAAAACAGAATTTACCAGAGGAAAATCCAGGTGAGACAGAGGGTCAAGAGGGGAGGATCCTAGATTCAGTGGACTAGAGTTGGGAGCGGAGGAGAACCTGGTCAAAATGCTAAGCCTTTTTTGCTGCTTTGAAGGCAAAAAGGCTTAGCATTTGGACCAGGTTCTTGAGCAAAGGAAAGGGCTCCCAGAATATTCTGATGTTGGGTATTTGCCTTAGTGAGAAATCCTTTAGTTTGGGGAGAAAAAAAACACAATTTTTTTAAAAGCTAGATACTATCCTACAGGCTTTATATTCTAAGACCTCATTACAACATCGTAAGGTCAGTACTTTTATTATCCACGTTTACAGCCGAGGAAACTGAGGCACGGACATTAAATGGCAGGCCCACGGTCCTACAGCAAGCCAGTGCACGGATGAGCTGGGCTTTGGACCAGGCAGCCTGCTTGCCTGAGCTGCAACCCTCGGCACCCTGGAGGGAAAGCTCACTCCAGCCGGGCCACAGGAAGGGCGGGTTGCCGGGAGGGCGCAGGGACAGCTCACAGAACGGGGGCAGCCTGTGTCTGCTCCTCTCTGCACATTGGCAGGACCATCCCCTGCAGCTGCAGGGAGCACTTCCTGGGGCCGGCGCCTGGGCTTGGCGGCACAGTGACCCTCGTGCCCCCTGTGGTCTTCTCGCCATCCCCTGCTGGCCTGCTGCCCATGGGCCCGTCAGCTCTGAGCCTTCTTGCAGCCGTGATGGGGCCAGGGACTCTCCAACCTCTTGAAAACCATGCTCTGCTGTCAAAACCCTGAGTGCAGCCCCACAAGGCAGCAAAGGGGACTCTGGGCCATTTTGGGGGGAATGTGACAGCCAGGAGCAGAGCTGGAGCGGGGGGTCCTGAGGAGGACCACACCTTTTGAGAAATGTTTGAAGGACGGGCTGGACTGCTCCATATGCCCGAGGAGGCCCTTGCTGCCAACTCTGCAGCCCTCTGGCCCGCCCTGTAGCCACGCTGCAGCCCTCACCACCTCTGCTCACACATGCCGCCCTGCCATGCACGCCCCTCGCACAACCCTAACGCCCCTCTCGGGGCTGGTCCTCCGGGAAGCCTTCTCAGGCTTTTGAAGCCTGGCGTGGATGCTATTGCTCCATGGACCACACCCCCCCCCACCCTCTGCACCTGTGATGCTTCTCTAGTCCTCCTGTCTCAAACTTCTATCTGTCCAGCTTCCCTGATAGACCTCCGGCTGCCTGAGGGTGGGGCCCAGGTCCCCCGTCACCACCCGGTGTCTGACACAAGGACACAGTCAGCGTATTTTCACTTTTGTGGGGTAAATGAGAGCTTGGAGACCGGAAGGGGTGGGCAGCCTGGGCGAAGTAGGGACCCGGCTCTGACAGGACACGGCAGAGGGCTGTCCTAGCCCACATCCACGTTTCCCTCTCTCCCCCACAGGAGCTTAGCAAAAGGTTCACCGCCATCCGCAAGACCAAGGGGGATGGGAACTGCTTCTACCGGGCCCTGGGCTATTCCTACTTGGAGTCTCTGCTGGGGAAGAACAGAGAGATCCTCAAGTGAGTGGGGCCGAGGGGCCACTGGGCGGGCTCCCCGGCTCTGAGGCTGTGTTCTCTGCTACGTCGGCCCTGAATCTCCCTGAGGGATTTTTTTTTTTTTCCTTTGGCACAGCCTGCTTAACTCAGGGAGTAAGCTGGAGGGCTGCCTGGCAGTGGTGTTGATGTTCTGGCATGCTAGCTGCCCGCCATGTTGGACATGGGGGCATACAGAAGCCGGGGACCTGTGACCCTGTGGCCACAGAGCACTCGGGCTTGATCCATGGACCTGGTGCCAGAACCCCTCTGCCAAGGGAGGTTTCTCAGCAGAGGCACTAGTGACATTTCGGGTGGATCATTCTTGTCGTGGGGCTGTCCTGTGCTCTGCAGGATGTTTGGTAGCATCCTTCTCCTCCTCCTCCTCCTAGATGTCAGGAGCATCCTCCTCTGCAAGTCATGACAATAAAAAGTGTCTCCAGACATTGCTCGGTGTCTTCCTGGGGCGGAGGGTGGACAGTCAGCCTTGGTTAAGGCCATCATCTCCTGGTCTAAATACAGATTCCCTCAAAGGGGACAGAAATTAAGCCACCTGTTCCTTATTTTGAACGAGCCCTTCATATCATTTCCTGGATGACAAGCTGGCTGCGCCCGCTTTGACGGAGAGTCAGCTGTCTGAGCTCACTCCCCTTCTCCATCTCCCTGCGGGCGAGACAGTACAGTGCAGGGGTCTTCCCCACCACCCAGGTCCCCTGGAATTGTGCCATGCAGAGGCCCTGGGCGCTGAGGTCAGACCTCATGCTCTTGCTTACTTGCTGTGTGACCTTGAGCAAGTGACCCGACATCTCTGAGCCTCTGTTTCCACATCCGTAGAAGGTGGATAATTTCGTATAGCTCAGGGGGTTGTCGTGAGGGCTCAGCAAAGCCCAGCCCCTCATGACTCCGTCCTGGTCCTGCCTGCTCTGTTTCCTGAACCTCTCTCCTCCCTCCAAGGCCCCCTCCCTCCCTGCAGACATCACCCCAACAGGGCGTCACACGTGACCCTGCCGTAGGCCCTGGGGCTGCAGCAGCAAATTAGGGAGACACAACTCCCTGTCTGCGGAGCTTGCATCCTGCCAGGTGGGGATGGACAGCACATCCAAACAGTGCTGGTGTGTCAGGTGGTGGTGAGTGTGGCAGCCACCAGGCAGGGAAGGCAGCCAGGCTGTCCAGAGGGGCTGCAGTTCTGAATAAGGGTTGGGGAGGTGAGGGGAGCAGGTCGTATAGGGCCTCATGGCCTCTACAAGGACCTTGAATTTTGGCCTGAATGAGGTGGGGCCACAGTGGGTTTGAGCGGAGCGAGAGGCCTGCCCCGCTGGCTGCTGAGTGCAGGACAGATGGGGCGGTTGTAGTGAGGGGGCAGCAGCGGATGTGCTCAGGGAGAGAGACCGTCAGAGAGGTGACAGGGCATGAGCCGGTGGAGAGCGGTGGTCCCATGCCAGGGACCTGTGCAGGTGGTGTCAGCAGGACCCGCCCACGGACCCGGATCTGGTGTGGCACCTCCGTGTGAGCGGACAGAGGGCGTCAGGGATGACCGCCCCGCGTTTAGCCTGGGCATTAACCAGGACGGGGAAGCCCCTTGCTGCCAAGGGAGGCTGGGAAGGGCGGGAGCGTCGCTTTGGCAACACTGAGTCTGAAATGTCTGGGGGCCATCGGAGTGGGGGCGTCCAGCAGACAGACAGTGGCATGAGCGAGGCTGGTGTTACCCCCATTTCACAGTTGAGTAAACTGAGCCTCAACGTCACCTTCCATGGTCACAGTGAAGCTGGTGTCAGCTGAGAGAGCCAGTACTCTGCGTCCCAAGGCCACACTCCTTCCTCTCCCTTGCCTCGTGGGGTGGGGGGGGGGCGTGAGTCCTGGCCTGGGTGACACTCATCACCGTGTCCCCAGTGCCTGGCGCAGTCCTTGGTGAGCAGTGAACGTAGGAATGCTTCAGAGGTGCAGTGGTGGGGAGGGGAAGGGAGGAGGGGCAGGAGAGCCAGGATGGGGGTGGGCAGAGCTGTGCTAATCCCGCCTCCCCAGGACCAAGTGACCCAGAGGCCCTCTAGCAGCCCTCAGGGAGGCGCCTTACCATCACCCTCACCGCGGAGACAGGGAGCCAGCGACTCCCAGCTCTGCGCTCATCCACACCTGCCCTGGCCAAACAGACTTGGATACCGGGCCCAGCCAGGGGCAGGTTGCCTTTGGGGACAGAACACCCCACCTTCTGGTCTAGATCTCTTTCTGCTCCGCCCCCTCCCCTCCTACATGTCCCACTCCCCACCCCCGCACCCCCCACCTCCTGCAACAGGGCACCTCAGCCTCTCCAGGCCTTTCTCCCTGTCTTTTGTCCCTTGTGAAATGCCCCTCCTGTGTTTTCCTTGGAGTCTGGCCTTCCTCCGCAGGGGATGGGCTGCAGCCCAGCCCATTCCAGCTCCGCCCCCACCACGCGCCCAGCCTCTCTACTTGGTCCTTCTTGCTGTGGGTTGCTTCCCACCCCCATCTGTGGACCATGTCACTGGGTCTGTATCTCGTCTCTGTTGCTAAGCCCTGTGTCCTGGGGCCGGGGACCAGGTGCGGCTCCAAGTACCAGGACACGTGCCAGAATTTGAGGCCGTGCCATTAGGCGGCCTGCAGGGGGCGGCGGAGAGGACAACGCAGTACTGACAAAGCAGGGGCCATTGGATCAGGCCTTGAAGGGTGCTCAGTGCTGGCAAAAGTTTAACCGCCGTGGGCTGGGGAGGCCTGCTTTGTGGTGGTAGCCGATCTCTTTGGTCTAAAGACTCCTTCCTGTCAAGATTGATTTTCAAGCTGCCATTGTAGGGGCATTGAGCAGGGAGATGGGAAGACACACTGCAGTCCAAATGGTATTTCTGCTACATATACAAAATAGACAGATGACCTTGACAGCATAAGTAATAGTAAAATAATTAGAAAATGATGAGTTTTGAATATTTATTATCTTTGATTTTTTAAATGGCTGTATTTAACACCATTTTCAATTCTTGAAAATGTAACAATTAATTAGCTCTTGTGAGTGGGGATGAACTGCCAGTAGCACACCACTTAGCAGAGCGTCCCTGGCCGAGGGGACAGTGGGTGCTAAGGGGTGCCAATGGGAATGGAGAGGCTGTGGGTGGGAGGGAGGCTGGGAGACGGGACCAGAGACGTGGTTGGCGAGGCCGGGCCCTCCCTGGACACTTGTACTGAGGGAGAAGGCTGTGGGAGGTCACTCCAGAGGTCCCTGTGGAGAAGGGACCAGGAGCAAGGGAAGGCTGGACCAGAAACGGTGACAGCGTGGCAGGAACCATGGGGACAGGACGGAGGGTCAGGGTCGAGACACTTTGGAAAAGCAGAATCAGCACGTCTGGGAGCGGGTGGTGATTACCTCAATTTTCTTATCTGCGGAGTGGGTCTAACACGCACCTCCTGGGACCGTACACAAGGAGGAGGACAGGACAAGTCAGTGCGTGGCCCGTGTGGAAAGGTAGGCCACGTCTTCCGTCTTAGCGCCTTCGTCTTAGCGCCAGGCACCCCCTCGGGTGTGTTGTGGTGGGGGTGGGACAGTGGGTGAGGACAGCTGGCAGTCACAGCGGCGAGCACATAGCGGCGCTCGCTTGCCGCGTTTCCCTGTAAGCACTAGTCGACCCCCTTCAGGTTCAAAGAGCGCGTGCTGCAGACGCCAGACGACCTGCGGGCTGCCGGCTTCGAGGAGCACAAGTTCCGAAACTTCTTCAATGCCGTGAGTTGACCCCGGCGCCACGCCACACCACGCCACGGCCGAGGGGTGGGCCCTGCCGTGCCCGCAGAGCAGCGGGCGCTGGCCCGAGCCCCTCCTCAGCCCACGGCACCACCTTGGTCCTGCCGCGTGCTGCTCCCACTGGCCCGAGGGCAGCTTCCTGCTTGGGGGGACACTGGGGGGGGGGCTGGGGCCCTTGAAGGACCCGCCTCCTTCAAGGCTGCTGGAAACATGCCCCCGGCTTCCTTCGCCCCATCCCCTCTCCACCCCACCCCCCTGACCCGGTTAGTGAAGAGGGAGGGGTTGGAGGACTCTCAGTTCTAAAATCCCAGCCAGGTCATGGTCGCCAGACGTGACTCCGGGCTAAGGTGCTCCATACGCACCCCCGTGACCTGTTACTTGCTTGGCTTTGGTCAGATCTCAGATGCATTGGTTTTTGTACCTTGACTTGAGGATTTAAACACGCAAATGCACGTGGCGGGGAGTCCCCTGGAGTGGGGGGGTGGTTGGGGGTGCGTGGGGCCGCGGGTCTGAGGCCGTGGCGGGTCTGACGCGGAGGCGCGTCCAGTTCTACAGCGTGGTGGAGCTGGTGGAGAGGGACGGCTCGGTGTCCAGCCTGCTGAAGGTCTTCAACGACCAGGGCGCCTCCGACCGGATCGTGCAGTTCCTGCGCCTGCTCGCCTCCGCCTTCATCAGGAGCCGCGCCGACTTCTTCCGACACTTCGTGGACGAGGAGATGGACATCAAAGACTTCTGCACTCAGGTAGGTCCCCGGGGGTCCCAGGCTTTGGGGACTCAGCCCCCAGCCCCGGGCTCAGCGCTCTCCTCCTCTCTCCTTGAGACCCTAGCACCGGCGTCCCTAGCCAGGGGACTCGGGTGTCACCCTGAGCATAGATGAGCAAGCGGGCAGTATCCTACTCCAGCTGCCTGAAAAGCGTGGCTTTCGAACAAGTCACTTTCCGTCTCTGGGCCTCAGATTTCCCGTCTGAGCAATCAGGGCTTTGGACAGGACTGTTGACATGTAGCAATCCCGGAGTCCCATGTGCCCCAAGATGTGTTCTGTGTATCACGTTTGGTATTAAAGATCTGCCAACATTGAAACACTGGGCAATTTTCATGTCAAAACCTGCGTTTCTCTGCAAGAATCAGAAGATCCAGCTCGCGGGAAGGCCTTACTTGTGTGGCCACCATCGGCGGGAGCTAAGTGGCAGCCATCCTAGCTATGTGGGACATGACTCTGCAGCTGGCCGCCCTCTCTGCTCTTGCCATTGTCACTTCAGCATCCTGACTCACTCGTCTAGCCCTCTGGAAGCACTTAAGCTTGAAATCCCTTCCTGATAGAGGCCCTTCCTGCCCCGAGATTCTTTGGTTCTGTGCATTCGGAAGCCCGAGCTGAAAAATCCCCATCACCCCACCCCCCACCCCTTTCCAGATTCCTCGTGGTGTGTCCTCTCCTTACAGGCAACGAGAGGGCTTGGTTCAGGATCTAGGCTCAGGCTTTGCAATTCTAGCGATTTCTAGCTGTTACTTCCTCACCGAGCTTCCCTTTCCCCCTCTGTGAAATGGGGGTGTCAACTCCTACCTCGTGGACCGTCGTGCAGATTCTCTCTCAGGACGGAGGCTTTGAGCCAGAACCATGAGAGCCGGGGTTGGACTTCTCACTTGTCCTTCCCAAACTGGGTTTTTTTTTTTTTTTTTTTTCCATTTCGGCCTTTGCAGGAGGTAGAGCCCATGGCCATGGAGTGTGACCACATTCAGATCACGGCCCTGTCGCAGGCCCTGGACATCGCCCTGCAGGTGGAGTACGTGGACGAGATGGACACGGCCCTGAACCACCACGTGTTCCCCGAGGCGGCCGCCCCCGCCGTGTACCTGCTCTATAAAACCTCGCACTACAACATCCTCTACGCCGCCGATGAACACTGACGGATCTTACTTAGGCCGCGCAGTGGCGGAGCCTGTCACCTGACGGGACTGCGTTCTGAATGGAACGTTTTTTAAGCTATGGTTAGAAAACAGGAAACGGATAGCCCTTTGGGCAGTCACTGGGAATGAGGCCCGCCCGCTACGGAGTGTGGGAACCTGGCGATATTTTTAGTATTTATTTTTATGGAGGATCGAATGCTTTCCAACTCGTGACTTATCGAGGCCAGGGCCTCCAGCTCCCCCTGCCGTTCCCTGAGACCGTGGGTAGGCCATCTGCCCTCTCTGGACCCGTTTCTTCATCTGGAGGAGGTCGCTGCTGGTGTTGACATTCCATTGTGTAAAAACACTGTTGCTTTTCACCAGAGGCAGTGCCTCTGCAGGCGAGGAAAAGCTCAAGGCCAACTGTCTTAAGTGACTTACTCGTTTTATTAAAAAAAAAAAAAAAATCAAGCCCAGGCGGCCGCTGGGCTGGACTTTGGTGGGCGCGGACCGTCGAGGCCAACCTGAGTGTGAGAGCTTCGGTGAGGTTTTCTTGCCCAACTTCAAGAGCAAAGAGAGACTCTGATGCCGAAAGTCTAGAACGGGGCCCCGTCTCGCTCAGGGCCAGGACTGCCCGCCGGCCCCACCCGGGCAGAGGCTGGAGAAGGACGAGGCTCCGGGGCTGGAAGCTGTCTCGTCATCCCCAACACGTCTTACAAGTAGAATCTAGAACCTCAGCTAGGTGGAGACGCCGGCACACACAGCCGTAGACTGCAGCTGAGCAGGGCAGACTCAGTTGTGCAAGGCTGTCTTTGTCCTCTTTCCCCTTCTCCACTTCTGCTCAGTTTACAGCTGGCGAGCCGTTAGGCAGGAAAGGACAGAGGCAAGCTGAGGAAGTTGGCAATGGGGCAGACGTCCATGGTGGAAACTGCCTGGGCACCAAGAGCCCTGGCTGGTAGTCGCCTCATCTGTCCACCTGGACGTGCCCTGCCTGTAATACCCTCCTCATCTCGCTGCCCCAGGACCTCGGAGAGCCCTGGCTGGGCAGGGGGCACTGCTAGCAAGGCTCCCTGTGGGAGGAAATGGAGATTGCAGGGGTGTGGCATGCCCTGTGGGGTCCTGCCGCAATCACAGGACTCCTTCTCACAGGTTCCGTTCTGCAGGGACGTATTAGACTCTCGGTGCTGCAGTGCGAGTCTGCTGAGGCCAGACCCTACACGAGGAGACCCCGGCGGTCTCTTCAGCAGGCCGCTCCACGTCCTGCGACGCAGACGTCAGATCTGTGTCAGTCGTCTGCCTTCGTGAGCACAGATGTCAGGGTGCTTTAATTCCAGGCAGGGACCCAGCTTCCCATTGTGCTCTCAGCTAGAATTTGAACCCAAGTGCTCAAGCTAAGTGATGATGTCACTTTTCCACAGAATCCGACCCTAATCTCTGAATTGGTTCAGTGACCCGCCTTCTCTGGGTGGAAGTGCCAAGGTCTGTGACAATACACTGGAAGAGCATGGGTGGGGGACATGTCACATAATTTCTGAGCATCAGGATCCCAGTTTCCAAACTTGAACGCCCTTGGCTGTTCTGAGGGGTGTGAGCTGGGTCCTGGGTGCCCAGCCAGGCTCTCAGGCAAGCTTAAGTGGCACTGGCTGCCACTTCTCTGCATCTGTGGCTTGTGCAGCATTCACAAAGCAGAGTCTTCTCTTTGGCAGACTGGCTGGAGGAATCCCAAGCCTTGCCTATGCTGTGTTTCCAGACCTGGCTCCCCCGCCCCCCACCAGGGCCCAGCTGCGACCCTCTTCCCAGGAGAGATCCTGTCACTTAGTCAATGCCCAGGAGAGGCGGGCCAAGCTGTTTCCAAGCTCTCACCCTCTGCTTTACCGTTTCACAAAACCACTGGCCAAATCCTCAGATCTTTCCCTCAAGGGAAAGCACTATGGAGAAGCAGCCACGGCAGAATTCAGGGAAACTAAGACAGCTGCTCCTGGATGTGGACATGGGTTACGTCTCAAACCCGCCCTAAGCTGGAAATATCCTATCGAAAATGCATCAATACACCTAACCTACCGAACCTCAGAGCTCAGCCTCGCCTGCCTTAACACTTACATGAGCCTACAGTGGGGCAAGTACCTCGAGTTTCATCTCGAGAGTTGCCTTCCTCTTCTCACCAGCAGCAGGAGACACAGATGGGTGTTTTGTAATCATGGTGAGAAGAGAAAACACAAAGTACAAAATCCAAAAAACGCTGATGACAGTACACTGTCGCGAACGGGCAGTTTACCCCAGTGAACTCCCGGATGGCCTGGAGCTGCAGCTCTGCCGCTGACCAGCATCACAAGTCACCTCACCGCGTGGCTCTAGCCCAGGAAAAGATCAAGATTCGAACTATGATTTCTACTGAATGCGTCTATCACTTTTACACAACTGTAAAATCAGAAAAGTTAAGTTGGGGGCAGCCTGTAACTTAAAGTCTAGCCATCCATGACATGACAGTTACCTTACTTGTTGTCAACAGCAACCAGTCACTCCGGCAGTCCACTTCATGGATAATTCTCTGCCCCACCCCATGAAGCCATCTCCTGGTCAAGTTCCTTTGAGAGTTTCTCTTTTAACTGTACATTTATTACTTTCTTTCCAAACGTTTTTAAATCATTGGGAACATTTAACGACAAAAAGTACAAACTGTCCTAGCTTTTGACTAGGTTCCTGTTTTAAGCACAAAGGGACTCTGGAGCCAGCCTGAGTTTGAATCTCGACTTTGTTACTACCTACCATGTGATCTTGGCCAAGACACTGTACCTCTTGGAGCCCCAGTTCCCGCACGAGTGAAACAGACAGTGCCCACACGCCACGGGAGTATCGGTTCAAGTGCAGTGAGATGGAGCGTGTGAAAGCTGCAGGAGCTGACGCACAGCCCTCCCGAGGGGAGCAGCGGGGCACTCCTGATGGGGAAACGTGCCACCGGGGCTTCCCACACAGCGGTCTTAGAACCAAAGACGGTCCCACACTGAGCAGGATGCGGGCGGGGCTGTGGCTCAGGGAGCGGCTGGTTGTCCAGGGGCCCCAGGTCCAGTGGGATATGGGCCAGGCCTGACAGCTTCCCTGGGCAGTTGGTGAAAACCTTTCCTAGCATTAAAATGGATTCTGTAACCATGTTTGTCCTGGCTGCTTAGTATTTGGTACCTACGGGCTTATGCCTATGAAAGTAGATTGTGTGTGTGTGTGGGGGATGGGTGGGGGGACTCCTCTCCTCGTTCAGTGGAAGATCCAGATGCCCAGGAAGTCCTGCTCTTGGGCGGGAGGTACCAAAGGAACCACAACTTCGCCAAAGCTTCACCTCATCAAGTCAGAGAGCAGAACTGCCTGGAGGCTGGCCTCACCTAAAACCTGCTCCTTATCACGTTACCCCACTGAAAAGGGAGAATTTGCCGTTAGAGGGCAAGAGCAGGGGGCCAGTGGACGTCGGTGGATCTGTCTGGCCCACGACACAAGTGGCTCTGTGAGGATAAGGAAGCCTGTGTTCTCCTGGAATCTGAGGACAGCGAGCTCTTCTGCCCACCACCTAGAGCGGCTCAGGCGAAACGACAGCTGTGAGTGACAGAAGGCTGAGAGGCTGCAGGGCTTTTGTTGTGGGGACGAGCAGGAACACATGCCGAGGACCCAGGCAGGAGTGACTTTACAGTGATCTGGGCGACTCTCTGGCCTCCTGCTCCATCCACTGTCCAGTGTGGTGACAAGCATCCCACATGCATCCTGCAGCCAGAGGACCGTGACAGTGTCCCCCATATTCTGGCTAAAAACACAGGATGACAAGCTGGGTCTACTATTTTTAATTTTAATTAAGGAAATCACGTCGAACAGACAAGAAGCTGTAAACACTGAAATACAGCACTATACAAGCTGCCGCATAGAATTCTTACCCCAGACACCACAAAGCTGCACGAGGTCTCTCTGACTGTGGTGTGGAGAGGGAGATTTTTATAACCCGGGCTGACGGTGGAGTAAAATGCAAGGTGAGGTTTTCCATATAACCAGAGCACGGAGACGCAATGTGCAGTCACCAGGAAACTCTACTTTGCACTTGAACTTGGCTGCAGCTCTTCCTGCTACTGCTCTTTTGGTTTTGGCTTCTTCTTCTTCTTCTTCTGTTTGGAGAGGCAGCTCAAGGCGGACTCACTACTTCTTGCAGCGGGCATGAGCACGGGGGGCTTGCCAGACTGAGTCGGGTACTTGGTTTTCAGGTCATCTTTGAACAACGGCTGGGACAGTAAATGGCGCAGCTCCTTCTTCAGGACCTTCATCCGCTTTTGTCTCCGACGCTCTTCTTGCTCGTCAGCTTTTCCCCCTTAAAACAATAAAAAACAGATCACATTTACTATGACTCATGGAAGCATTTGGTTTCCCTTGATGGATAATACTTGTGATGAACATGGTTTGGAACCCTTGGGGAGGCAGGGCTCCAAAGTTCTAACAGTTTAGGAGGGCTCCTCAGGCCACTGTCCTTTACCTCACAACAGCCCGCTAGACTGGAATTATCTCCATTTGACAGCCTGGGAAACTCGGAGGTCACGTGCCAAAGGTCACAGAGCTAGCTGTCAAACAGATTAGAACCCAAGTCTGAGGACGTGAAGGTCAGTTTTCCTACAACACGCCCACTTGCTGCCTGGGGTTTGGCCACTCAACAGCGACAAACCCCTCAGGAGACAGCGAACACTGTCTACGCAGCCCAGCTCTTCTGTACCTCCCCACCAGCACTGTGACTGTTCCGGCAGAGGCGGGCACAGCCAGAGAGGGCTTTGAGCCAGCCTGTCCTCAGGAAGGGAAGCCAGGGCCTCGTGCATCTACAGCCCAAGCCCCAGGCCTGACCTCCCAGGAAAACGGCTCCCTGTCATCAAGCCCAGCAGCTTGGTTCCAGGCTTCCATGCTGAGCAGAGCAGAGCAGAGCAGAGCGCAGCAAGTCAGCCTCTGGACTCGGTGGCTCTGACCCCAAGATGCCAACATCCCAGCTGAGCTGCCCACTGTGGGCGGAAAAGAACACTGGCCCTAACTCCGGGGCTGTCAGTTCTAGATGTGGTCCTCCTGCCTAGCCTCAGGGCCTTTCCTAGAGCAGGGATCACACAAGTTTGTCCCTGAACCCTTAGCCTCTGGCCCAGGTTCAGAACAGGGGCTCCAGAGACGCCTGGTGGTGGACCCGTTTTCTGGCACCAATCGCTTCTCTTCTATGAGCCTCCAGTTCCCATATGTAAAAGGATAAAATTCCTGCCATTTGTGTCATGAGATCTGGAGAAGATCAGATGCGATGTTCCATTAGCTTGGAAGACATGTAGTAGAAACAATAATGGCAATAAATAACTTGAAATGTATCAACTACTTTCTACATGCCAGTCACTGTTACAAGCACTTTATATTCATGAACTTAAGCCATCTCTGCAACAACCCCATGAGGCAGGTACTTTATGACCCACGTTTTTCTAATGAGGATAGCCGAGATATGAGTGAGATGTTAATAAGCCAGGGAAGGGAGTGGGCCAGCACTCAGACACGGGCGGTATGGCTGGGACCCTGTCCCTGATGTCATGTACTCCACTGCATCTGAACATGAGGGATGCAGCAGAAGGCTCCAGACAAGCAAGACGGGGAAGAAAGGCCAAGGGCTTCAGGCTCATGTGGGACTATGGCCTGTCTCAACGAAGGAAAGGCATCTTGCAGATTTTGACAGGACCGTGGGAGTGGAGAGGCTCCAAGGAGACAAAAATCGAAGAGAAAAACAAAAGCAGCTGCATGCACCCTTGCTCGAATCCCACGCAGCCCACGTACCCTTGTACATTTCTTCGTCCAGCTCAATCTCCAGGGCCGCGGCTGCCTGCTCGATCCAGGAGTTGTGCAGACAAGCCTGGAAGTTCCGGTACTCCGCTTTCTCAATCTGTCGAGCTAAATGGATTCGCTCCTGGGGGGAAGGAACAAAGGTTCATCTGACGGAGGGTTCAGGCCTCTGTGAGGACAGGTCTCAAACTGTTTTTAAAAAATGCTCTTGAGATGAATGGCTCCCGATGAAAACGCAGAGGGCAATCAGTACACGTGAGTGTGTACACACGGGATCACGAAGGTTTGCTGCTTTCTGAACGACAAACCTTTGGAACAGCCCCCTTGGACACCCGCCTCGGTTAGACTGCCAGTCTACAGGTGTCAAGGGAAACCACTTCCCAGGCACTACGGCTGGCTTCCAGGGCTGAGCTGGACCCTGAAACACCCCGACAGCCTGAGTTAGGGCCCAGCTCTCCATCACAGGGACAGCAAACTCACAGAACCGCCCTCCCTCTCTTTCACGTTGTCCTTTGACCAAAACATTTCAACTCTCCCTCCCGTGAGCACTGGGGTCAGACCCCAGTGACAGAAAACACCAGCGAAGGGGAGGGACCTTGTGACGTGGGGCAGAGGAGTCACGGAGAGCCAGGCTGGCTCCCCACGCTGCTAACAGGAACCTCCACTGTCTGCCCTCACCATCCACACATCCCCATGGGGCCGACGTTCCCTTCCCAGAGGAGCCAACGGTCCTGAACGGTTCCATGCTTCTGCTCCCTCAACTCCCCGAGTTCCATCTCCTTTCACCCCTCCACCTCTCTGTGTGCAGAAGGCTTGGAGGAAAGCTCGTCTCCCACCAACATGACCACGTGTGCACCGGCCCCATTTGTACCTGAACCTGAGCATGGGCTTGGCCTGCCTCACGCGGCAGAGGACCTCTACGGGGAATCCACCCTGCTCTGCCACCTGACACACTCACGCCCACAGCAGCACCCACTCAGAGAAATGTCAAATTAAAATATAACCCAAAAGGTAGGAATTATTGGCACCTGCTGCAGGCACGTGACAAATCCTGAGTATCTGCCTCAACATGGCACGCTGACCTCACTTCCCTACAACCATCCCATGGGACGTCAGGCAGCCGTGCTCACTGCCATTGTCCTGAGGAGTGGGGCGGTGGTGGAGGCTTTAGAGGTGGACAGTGAGGGAAGGGTCCAGGAAGAAAACTTCTCACTTTTGGCCACTGGCCCTTCCTCCCTTATGCCAGACACAGCGCCCCCATTTCTAAACCTCCCTGTTTGCTGTTGGCAGAACCATCACTTAGTTCCCAAGGGTCGCACTGTTGAGGTGAGGGCACGGCACGACCCCTGCCCTTGTCAGCACTGAGCTTTTAACTTCTCTTTACCTTGACTGCGTCCATGTACTTTGTCTGCACCGGGAACAAAGGGATGTCCTCATCTTTCTTGAGGGTTTTGTAAATCTTCTTAAAGTTGATCACATCCTCAGGCCCAATCAGCATCAGGCTGAGACCTTCATTGGTGGCACGAGCCGTTCGACCACTTCGGTGGACATAAATCTCCGAAGTGCGAGGGACCTGCCGAAGGAGGAACGGGGAGGTCACCACGTGGCCATCGCTAAGCACTGCTCCTCCCCACAGGGCCAGCGACCCAGTGCTGTCCCCTCCGTTGTCTCAGCCAGGCAGCTAGAAATCTCTCCAGCACTGTGGATCGATCCAGCCCTTCTCCCTCAGTCCCACATGCAACCCGGCCCAAGGTGTATTGCCCGTTCACTGTGCAGACTGCCCTCCCATGCCCCTGTGCCCTGGTTCGGGGCCTCGTGATCTCAAGCGGAAAATGGCAGTCACTTATTTGGTCTCTAGTCATCCCTGACCCAGCTCAAAGCGGCCAGTGTCATCTTCCTGACGCAAAGCTCTGACCATTATCCACCTCTAAACACTCCACCGGTTCTTCATTAACTCTGCACGGATGACTGATGATGGTAATCAAAACCAATATTTATTGATTACAACGTGCCAGGCAATTCTAAGCCCTCTGCATGTATTATTCATTCATTCTTCAAAATACCATGAAATAGATGTTTAAGATCACTCCAACTATAGACCAGGAAGAACTGCGTAGACCTAGGAGGTATAGCAAGTGTGTTTCAGTGTCATTGTTTGTAAAGTGGGAGTAATAATGCTACCTATACTTTTTTTAAAGCATAAAGCACTAAAAAGGAAAACTAAGAATGCTAGAAAAGCTACCGTTACTGAGTACTTACACTGTGCTTGGTACTTCCTCAGCATCATTCATCTAATTCTGACTATCCTATGGGGCAGTCGGATTATTATTATTACTCCCACTTTACAAACACTGACACTGAAACCAGAGATGCTAAGTACCATGCCCAAAGCTAACCAACTACAAGCAGCCAGCAAGCATCACGCCCTAGAAGTGTGGCTCTGGAGCCCACACTCCTACCACCATCCTATGCGAACATTCACTAGGCACACACACCAACATTAACGTTGGTACCAAGAGCAGCTAACACCTAAGTGCTGATGACGTGCTACACGGCTTTCTGAGCTCTTCACACATAATGACTTAATTTTACCTTAATAAGAACTTTAGAAGTAAATATTAGAGTAACTGCCATTTAACAAATGAGAAAACTGAGGTCCGAAGAGACTAAATAACTTGCTCAAGGTTACACGGCTGGGATTTAAGCCCAGGCAGGTGTTAACTACCATACTCTTCTAGTCTCTACACCAAAGTAACCGTATTATATGCTCAACTTATTATCCCCGTTTCATGGAAGAGACTGAGATGCTCATCTGCCAATGTCAGGTAGCTTGCCTGAGTAAAAGTGAGAGGGGCTCCCTGACATCAGAAAGTGCCAAAAGGTTCTGAGAATAAATCTCACCACAGTGTTCCAAAAGTGACAGCAGCTGGTTGGTCACTAGATGCCAGCAGTATTCCCTGTTGCGAGAGGCCTTGGGACCGACAATTCCTCCTCCCTCTCCCAACTGTTGCTTTAAAAAATTCCTCCACTGGATGCTGGGAGATGTCTACAAGCTCCCTGATGCCCCTACCTGGTAATGGATGACATGCTGGACTTTAGGAATGTCCAGGCCCCGAGCTGCCACATCTGTTGCCAGGAGAACACAACTGTGGTAGAGAAAGAAAGCTCATTAATAATATCTAATAGCAATCACTAATCGAATTCTTACCACCTGCTCTAAACACTACAGTCCTTGCAAACACTCTATGAGATAATATTATTTCCCTTCTACAGATTTAGAAACTTAGGCTCAGAGAGATCAACTTCCCAACGTACACACATGGCTACTCAGTTGTAGAGCCAGGATCCAATCCTGGGTCTCGCCGACCACAATCACCAACTCACTCTGCAATACTACAGACCGCCTCAGGTGAATTCAATGGAGCCACACATATTTGAGGTCGATGATCACATCTTCTCTCACCCGCCGGCTTGCTCCCCTCCAGTCACAAAGATGTCTCTGCTTTCCCTCAAACAGATCAACTATGCCCTCGCCTCTAAGTTTTCCTACTTACTATACTTAGGTCTTGAAAGGTCTTCCTCAGATATTCACATTTCCTTACTTTCTTCCAGTCTCTGCTCAAGTCTCACCTCACCAGAGAAGTCCCCCTGACCACATACCCAGTCTACACAATTGCATATAACTTTTCTACTCAGCAATCAGTACCACTTGGCAAACTATAGTCTACTTACTTTTCGATTTATTATTTCTCTCTACTGGAAAGCAAACTCCATGAGACTTTGCATTAAGCACTGTGCTATTACCAGCCCCGAGGACAGTGCCTGGTTCAGAGTAAGAACTTGATTAAGATGTGTTGGGTGATGTTTCTTTATGTATGTAGCTAAAAAAGTCAAAAGTACCTGAGGTCTATTTTAACAAGATTCTGGGCCTTTGGTGACCCCACTTACTGTATCTATGAGGTAGGGCTGGGGAATAGGACGCAAGCTAAAGTCTGTAGAACATTAAACCACTGCTCTAAGTCAAGGTGAGCAAACTTCTTCTATAAACAGCCAGACAGTAAATTATTTTTGGCTTTGCACATCAGTCTCTGCTGAAACTACTCAATTCTGCCGTTATTGTGCAAAAGCAACCACAGTTGATACATGAATGGGCCTTGCTATGTTCTAATAAAACTTAACTATAAACAAGCAGTGAGCAGAATTTGGCCTGGGGGCCATAGTTTGCTGGCCCCTGATCCAGTAAACCATTAACTCCACCTACCAATATTCAAAGGGAGGTAAACCATATTTCTAGAAAGGAAATCACCCTGTAATCCACCAAAAATCACTGTGGGAAAATGTCAATTTAGAGTTGGCCTCAGCTTCCCAGGCCCTCATCCGACAATGTGCTCCCCGCTGCCCGAGCACCAGCCTGGCCCTACAGCAGACCGGCCATGACACGCGCTCTGGGGCTGGCCAGGCTCGCCCGAGGCCCAGCTCCTCCAGGCTGAGAAACCTCAGGCAAGCTGATTGGCTTTTCCAGACCTTACTTTTTTCATCTATGAGAATGATGACAATAATAATAAACAATAAGTATTAAAACTAACATTTAACAAGTACACACTAAATGCCAGGCATTATTCTCAACACTACACGTGTAAATTCACTTAATCTTCATAATAACCCTCTGAGGTGGCTTCTATTATTATATTAATTATCAGAAAACGGCAACACGGAGAAGGAATCAGACCAGCTAGAAGTGGCACGGCCAGGATTTGCTCTCAGGCAGTCTGTTTCCAGTCTGTGCTCTTCACCATCCATCTATTCTGCTTCTTCATCTGAAATGTCAGGATAGTACTCCATCTGCTGTTAAGTGTTCAGTAACAGTGGGTGTTACTGTCACCATTATTCATTATTAAGGAAATTTCTGTTGGGCATTACTAGCAAACACACTAGATGACGGGGAGCCTGCCTCACACTAAGCAAGAAAAGGATACCTTCTACTAATAAGGATCCCGTGACAGATGGTAGCTTCCTACCACTTCCCCACCATCCTGGCAACTTTGACCCAGTGGCAAGAGGCTGGGCTCTGGGGACAAGTCTGACTTACTCTTCCAGACGGGCAAACTGCTCCAGGTTTCTGAGCCTCTGCTTCTGGTGCATGCAGGCATGCAGGGTCAGGGGCATAATGTCTAAAACCTTGAGGAGCCCAGAGAGGCGTTTGATGCAGGAGATGCTGTTGGCAAACACTAAGGTGCGGCCTGGATACTGCATCAGGAAGTAGTACAGATAGAAGTCTTTCTCATCAGTCTCACAATGGATTTTGGTCTCTGTCAGCGTCTCCACCGTGGCCTCATTTCTTGTGAGGTCAATGACCTTGGGCTTGCCCCTCATGCCAATCTTCTGCATGAGAAGGTCAAGTTTGGCAGTTTTGTCAATTTTCTTAGCGTGCTTCTTGTGAAGGATCCGAGCAGGAGCTTGATGTACCAGGGTCAGTGTGGCAGAGAAAACAAGAGTCTGTCTCTTTGGGTTGTACTGGGAATCACTGAGCATCTCTAGCAGCTGTGAGAGCTCAGCAAAGTGGCCTTTCTCAACCATCCGGTCGGCCTCATCAACCACCAGGCACCTGCGGAGCCAGGGACCCATACAAGCTGGTTAGTACCAGGTAAGAGAAATCATCTACAGCAGCGGTCCCCAACCTCTCTGGCACCAGGGACTGGTGCTCCTATGAGAATCCAATGCCTGATGATCTGAGGTGGAGCTGGGGCGGTGATGCTAGCGCTGGGGAGTGGCTGCAAATATAGCTGAAGCTTATTTAGCTGGCTCACCCACTGCTCACCTCCTGCTGTGCGACCCAGCTCCTAACAGGCCAACAACTGATACCAGTCCGCGGCCCAGATGTTGGGGACCCCTGATCTATAGGACTCTACTACCACCCCCTCTCTCCACACACACACACACACGACCACCCTCAGAGCCTCAGCTAACCTCTCTCATGCATGCCTGGTTTCCTAAAGGCCAAGGTCTGCTGGTACCACACCATGGCATTTTGTGGCAGGAGAAGGCATCGTACACACTACCATGTCGCCTCAGGCCCACTTCAGAACAGAGGATGAGAGAAAGGGAAGCTACTGTCTCTCACCTGAGCTGCCGAAGGTTGCTCAAATGAGGGTGCTTTTCTTTGACGAGCTCCCACAGCCGGCCCGGAGTGGCGATCACAATCTCAGGCTGGCGGTTCAGCATCCTCTGCTGTTTCTGCGCGGACATTCCACCCACCAGAATAGCAGTTTTAATTCCTATGGCATACAAAGCGTAAGGGACACTGTTAATAAGCCTAGCTGCTCATTTTCCTCCAGAGCTGACGCAGGCTCTCCCAGAGGAGCACAGGCATCAGTTAGGAGCGCAGCTCCCCGTCAGAGATGCTAAGAGCTCAACTGGCCTGATGTGGTGCCACTCAAGGACTTTACAAGGTTTCTACTAGCTGGGCCTTG
The DNA here is from genome assembly GCA_004027375.1 of Macroglossus sobrinus. Taxonomy (NCBI): domain Eukaryota; kingdom Metazoa; phylum Chordata; class Mammalia; order Chiroptera; family Pteropodidae; genus Macroglossus; species Macroglossus sobrinus. The sequence goes on from PVKZ01004489.1 coordinate 42,909, forward strand.
CTTACTCCCCCAACCTCATTTCCTTCTATGTCCTCCCTTGCAACCACATCAGAAGGCTGGATGTGAACCCATGCCACACTCTGGGAAAACCGAGCGATGGTGCACCACCATGCTGAGAATAAAGTTACCTGTAGCTGTGACACACCTTCCCTGGGAAGCGCTGTCCATTCCCCTCAACTAGCATTAATTGGAATCTCCTATAATGCCTAGTGTTGTTCTCCCTCGTGGAGGACTCAGGGTATCCGGTGTGAAAGGGACACGCAGAATCATGCAGGCATAGTGCTCAGCAAAGTACTTTGCATGTAGTAAAATCTTGGTAAGTAACTGCTTTTGTTATAAAATTTAAAAATTCCCACTGTAGCTCTTCTCAGAAGGAATTCCCTGAGAGAATTAAGTTCTAATGCCCTAAGGCAAAGGTTGGTGAACTTTTTCCTAAAGGGCCAATTTTTGGCTTTGTAGGCTAAAAGGTCTCTGTTACTACTAACTCTACTCCACCCTGCCTTGGTCATACAAAAGTGGCCACAGACAATATGTAAACGAATGGGTGTGGCTGCACTTTATTTACAAAAACAGGTAGTTTGGCAACTTCTGCCTTAAGTAAGCATCTACTGACTCCAATAAATTAATTTCCTATGTATTTAGAATGGCATGCGTTATGTTTCATTCTTGGGAAAACTGAGAAAGTGTCACTCAATTTTCTGTAGGGCTTAATTCTCTGGCAGATGAGAAAGGTTTCCCACACAGGGCAGCAGCCACAGCTAGATCACCTGTGCCCCCCACCTCCCCCCACCCCCCCAGCATCTAGGACTCTCAGGAAATACTCTTTAAATGGCGCTGAACCTCACCTGTAAACCTAGCCACAGCATCAATGTGTTGTCTGACCTGGACAGCCAGCTCCCGAGTGGGAGTCAGAACCAGCCCGAGCAGAGGACGCTTCGGATGTGTTTTAGAGGTGGCACTTTGGTCACCCAACTCTTGTTTTGGCTTTCCAGTCTGCTCTTCCTCAAACATTTCCTCTTTGTCCTCATCCTTTTCAGGGACAGCGTTCTCCCTGATCAAAGAAGAAGGTCCTTCACCAGCATCATCATCACAGAAGGGCAGCACCCGGTCTGAGATGGCAGCTCCAGTCCTGGCTCTGGCCTTGCTGGGTGGTGCTGTGGCCTTCGTTCCGGCCTCACTGGGCAGTGCTTCACTTTCAATTCTGATTTCATCAGACAAAGCTCCAGTCTCAGTTCCACCCTCAGTTCTGGCCTCGCCAGGTGGTGCTCCTGTGTTACTGAGGGCTGGAGTAGGCTTCCCCTGACACTGCAGCACTAAATGGATCATTGGAATGGCAAAGGCAAGAGTTTTCCCACTTCCTTAGAAGAAAAACAAAACAAAACAAAAAAAACAAGTGTGAAACAACAGATGCACATACTTTTGTCTGGGGTTCTTTGTTTTACACAGAATAAGGGATCTCTGACTACCCAGGTGTCATCTTGAGCAACCCAAAGCTCCTCTACTCTGCTCAGGTTCTATTATGCTGCACCTGTAATTAGGTGGAGCCTGAGGGAAAGTCTGGTAGCCCTGAGGTCACCAATGATGAACTACGAAGTGTCCAAACAATGAGTTCCTAAAGGGATGGGCAAGCTTGTGTGTTCTGTTGTTGTTAAGGTGGGGATGGAAATCTGTATAGTATGTTCCCAAGACCTTTCTTGGGTAGGGTGGGAGGACATAAAAGAAAATTTTCTTAGCTTTTGAGAAGAATTTATAGTAGCATACTTTTGTCTATGCTTGAATATTTTTATCCTGGCCTTTGAATGTATACGGAGTCCAAATTCACATCATCTGGGTGGTCAAATAAACAAACAAAACAAAAAACCTCAAGCTGAGAACTCGTAATGTCCAATGAAGCAGAAGCCAATGAATGATCTCTGGAGAAAGAAATCTTTATCACAGGCTTCAAAGAAGCCTTACAAATAATTTTCAGAGGAAAATGAGCAGCTCAGTAAAAAAAATAAATAATAATAATAACCCACAAGAAAACAGGTACTGTAAGAAAGAACTATAAGAAAAATAAAAGAGCAAAAATAGACTCAGAGAACTTCAGATAAAACAGTACTTTTCATTAGAAACAATAAAAGATAGAAGCCAGTGAAACGACATCTACATTTGGAGGAGGCCTAAAAAACAATTGACAATCTAGAACTCTACACTCAGCAAAAACCTCCTGCAAAACAAAAGTGAAATAAACTTTTTTAGATATACCAAAGCTGAAATAATTTATCATCAGTGGACCTGGACTACAAAAAATATTAAAGGAAGTCTTTCATGTGGAAGAAAAGATGGTATCAGATAGAAATCTGGATCAACAAAAAGGCATGAAGAGCACCAGAAATGGTAACATGGGCAAATATAAAAGATGTCTTTTTCTCATTTCAACTTCTTTTAAAAATAATTGACCATTTAAAGCAAAAACACTAAAAATGTAATTTGAGATTTCTAACAAAGTATTCAAAAAAGCATAAAGGTGAAATGAAATACATTGTTGGAAGGTTCTTGTACTAAATGTAGAGTACGTTATCACTTGAAGATGGACTGTGATATATTTAAGATATAGATGTGAACCCAAAAGCAACTACTACAAGGACATAATAAAGAGTTACAGTTAATAAGACAGTTAGAGACAAAAGAACATTCAATCCAAAGGAAGGTAGAAGAGGAAAAATAGTAACAAAGCTTAAGGGAAGACTCACTGGTATCTGTAAAGCTTCTCCCCCTAATCTGTAGTTTAGTCTACTCAGTCAGCCTGTCATTGCTTCAGGCTTAAATGGCCTGGGGAATGTTTAAAGAAAACTTAAAACACAGCCTAGTCCTAACAGTTACCTCCTGCCCAATCTGTCTACAAAATCCACCCAACGGTCATCTACCACACATTCAAATCCTTCCAATGACGATTAACTCACCAAATCCCAAAGCAGCCCTTTTTCTTTGGATAAATAAGAATCAGACACTTACTTCTTATACTAATGAAGATGTACCTCTCCAGAGGGCTGATCTTAATCCTACCTTACCTCTCTGAGCCATTTAGAAAAGGCCCAAGAACAGAGGGAATAAACTACCATTTGCAGATCACTTACTATAGGAGTTATAGTTAACCCACATAGCAGTAGGTACCGCTGTTATCTCCATTTTATGATCGGGCCTATACAGCTCAGAGAGATGAACTGACCTGCCTAGGGTACCAATCAGGAACTGGCATATTTTGATTCAGAGCTGGTTGATTTCTGAAACATCTTCATTTAACACTGCTTTTGTGGTTATGTTCCCAACATCTCCCTCTGTCCCAGTTATCCAGCCTGTCAGCAGCCACAGGCTCAATCCAAAAGCAATCTTGCCCTGGGCCAGCCAAGGGTGCCGTTACCTGTCTCAGCAGCCCCCAGGATATCCAGTTTGTCACGGATGGCAGGTGCCAACGTCAGAGCTTGGATTGGTGTAGGAGCAGAGAAACCTAGAAAGCTGAGTGCTCGGAGAACTGGCTTGGGTACAAATAAGTCTTTCCAAGCTGATACATCTGCCTTTTGGTCATGCACTTCAGGCATCCATGTCTTTGCTTTTTTGGGCACCTTTGGAGTAGGACCCTGTGAAGGCTCCAATTTCTTTTTCCCTTTCTTTTTCTTCTTTTTTGGAATAGCCTGGGTTGGGCTCTCTGACGCCACCTCCTCTACTTCTGAATCAGGACAAACTGTGCCATCTCCCAGGGGCTCTGGCTCAGCATCTTCGACCTCAAACTCTTTCTGGGCACTGGTTCCTCCAGTTTCCACATCTTTACTCTTCTTCAACTTTTTCTTTTTCTTTAAGGAGCTGGATTCTCCTTCCTCCTCTCCTTCTGAAATAGTTTGCGCTTTTCTCTTCTTGGGCTGCTCCTTCGAGAAGAGACTGGAGGAATTCTTGGCAGGGGAGACCAACTGGTAATCTGTGAGTTCCTCAAAGCACACCAGGTCATCCATCTGTCCATCCGCAAACATATTTGGGTCGATCTTCACCTCCTTCCATTTTCCCACAACCTTGATTCCCTTTGTCTTAAATCTGCCATAGTGTGGCGGTTTTGGCCTTGATTTTGTCTCCTTCAACTTCATGGTTGCTGAAAAGGAGAGAAAACGTTCTTTTAGGTTGGCAACTAAGAAGCATAGGCTTCTGAAACAAATACTTTTTAAGCAGCTAATAGCGTGTCAGGCTCTGCAAAGAAGTGAGGACACAAGATGGCTCTAACACTGATACTCCCAGCTAGAGAAGATCATAAAAGGAAAGAAATACACCCAGAAAGCAGGCAGTTTGGCTTGGAACAGGAGGGACACAGAATGTGGAGCCAAGACATAGTAGCTAGATTGAATTCTTGATCCAATGCTTACTGCTTGTGCGCCCTTGGAAATCCTGCTTAATTCTCTCTGAACCTCAATGCTCTCATCTCTTTCAAAGAGGAGGGGCCTAATAATATCTAAGTCAGAAAATGTGTTCCGCCACTAAATAAAATCATGTAAAACATGGAAATGACCTGCCATACCCAAGCCATTTTGAAGGCAGAATAAGAATCTAGATTTTTTTTTTTGGGGGGGGGTGCTGGGGGCTAAAGGGGGCAGCTTTATTAAAAGTGAAAAGAGCTTTCTTCCTTCTAAAGTCTTGCCCCAGGAGGGCAAGTGCCTGTTTCACCATTCTGGCCTTTGACAAATGGCTTAAAACTCATCCCGTTTATTCATTACATTTGAAGTGGCTTAAAAACCATTTAAGCACGAGCAGTTTGAGTGAAACTCGATGTTCTCCCTTTTCAGAAAAGCTAAGAAAAGCAGACCCTGTGGAAAAGACAAAGGTGAATCTTGATGCAAAACCCGACCACCACTCTCCAGCTCTGAGTCTGTGGTGGGCCTACGGCTGTCAGACTCAGTTGTCTCATTGGATCTTTACGCAAATACAAAACAAGTGACGCACGTCCAAAACCCATCAGCGTGGCGCCTCGCGAGGCGAGCGCGACGGCACGCAGGAAGGTTCGCCCATCGAACCTGCTCGCCACCCTCACAAACCACATGAATTCAACAAGAGGCGTGGGGGATGGTCACGCACATGGGGACGCAGAGTGCGACCTGCAGAACAAGCGGGATCCCTTCTCCTCCCTGCGCCCGGCCCCGCGACCTGCGACAGCGCCGCGTCTCGGGCACAAGACCGCCGAGCCCTGACGCCCACAGACGGGGCTCCAGCATGAGGCCAGCAGGCTGCTTGACCCGGCGAGCGGCCGCCCTCCCTGGACCTGAGCGAGACCCAGTGGCCTAGAGAGGCCCGCAATGGACGCTCGAGAGCCCTCCCCCAGCTCCTCTCGGGTGCCCGCCCCAGCCCTGCTCCAGCTCCGGCACGCACCGTGTGGATACGCCGCCTCAGCTCACGCGGACGCCGGACCACCTGCCACCCCAGAAAACGACTCGGCGAGCCCTCAGCTGCAGCGCCGACCGCAGTTCCGGGGCGGAGCTTACCCTCCCTCACGCAGGCACGCTGCGGCAGGAAGTCCCGCCCCATCCTAGACGCCGCCACCTGATTCGCTGCCGCACGGGATTGCCGGTTTTGCTGTGCGGAAGTGGAGAGCAGAGGGACTGCAGGAACAGCCCTGAGGTACTGTGCTCTTCCCCGGATCAGGGAGCAGGAGGGGCCAGCGGAGGTCGTTGTGCTCCAGGCGAAAGGGCTCTATGCCAGCTCACGCTCGGGAACCGACGTTTTCTGCGTTCTTGGTCTAGTATTAGTGCAGTGGCTCTCCACGTGTTGAGTAAATACTGTGTGCTTGGAGCCTTGCTAACGTTTTACCATTTACTTTACAACCCAAACAGAAGACTGTTGGAGGTGCTATTTTCAGTAATTTTTTCCTGCCTCGTTTATTGCTCGCTAATGGTTAGGGTAGGTCCACCTGACTCTAAAGCCCAGGCTTTAATCAACACGGTAAAATGCCTCTTTTGCTTTATATAGAGAAATCAGGCTCTCTTTTTATGTGGGTGTCATGGGACCATCGGGGAAACCTTTCCCATACACTGTGTCTGATCACCTTGGAAAGTCCTAAAGGACAATGGGGGAATTCACCAAGCTTAGGTCAAGTGAGCCTCCCCACTATGGGATGGGGCTTAACTCATCTCTTGGGAGAACTTGCCGGTGTGTTCCCAGAGTCTAAGAGGCATAGAGCCTATGCCCAAGTGATGCTTGAAGTCTGATGGCCAGAGACCAGAGCTGTTCCTGATGGCAGAGTGAGGAAGAAGAGCTGCATGTTCCTGCATGGCAGGACAGTTTCCTGTCTCCTGTGGGTCAGTTACACACCTTGGACAGTGAGCCCTGACTGTTAACCTTTTGCACTGACATTTGGACTTCTAAAAGGATTTACCTTGTGGCTTGGACAATGGGAAGCAAAGGGGTACATGACCATGAATATACCCTTGTGGGATCAAAATATGTGGAAAGGTATTTGAGCTCACCTGCAAGAACCCAAGTAGCAGCATTGGCTGTGTGTTCTAAACAATACCCAAGGCAACTTCCAAAGGAGTCTGGAGCAATACACCAGAATTGATTTTATTGACTCCCTGCCTGAGAGTGAGGGTTCTAAATATGCCTTGGTTTAGGTGGACATTTCCTCTGACTTAACTCAAGCTTTCCCCTTGTTGTCATGCAAATCAGACAGCCACCATCAGGGTATTAAAAAAGCTTAGTACCATCCATGGTGCATTGGGATATGTTGGAATTAGATTATCCTGAAGAGCAGCCTGCAATCACCCCTTGCTCACATTAGCAAGGTAAAGGTGAAGTCTATCTATGAGCCTAAAATGAGAATGACTCAACTGGTTCATTTTGTTGCAGGATACTTGGACAGAGAGCTGGGACACTGAGGCAATAAACAGAAAGTAGTGTTTATTGGTGCCAGCTCGGGCTGGGGTGTTCTCATCCAAAGGCTGCACCCCAAGTACAGCATTAGACATCTTATACTTCATGTTCTTCCTACACAAGGAAAGTATTTTGATTGGTTGGTGGGCCGTAAGAGGCATGACCGAACAAGACCTGTGATCTGTGCGAAGTCAGCTGTGACACTGAAAAATCTTCAACCTTTATAGGAAGCAGTTAGCTCCACCTCCACTGTCATAATTTAACGGGGTTGGATGTCGTCATCCAGGGTGCAACTATTTAGCTTGCTGAAATCCTCAGCAGCCAGCCTGCACATTCACAGGACTTCAAACTCTGCTCTGTGTTATTAGGCAATTACCTGTCAAGGTAGGCAGGGGCCTGGGAAGTGGGGAAGGGAGGGATCCCTCTTGACTGCCTGCCAGGGCTACTGTTACTGTGATGGGAGGTGACCGTACTTGGAAGGAGTTTAAACCCACATTTACCCTGAGACTATGGGAGTAATATCTTGTCCCAACCCAGGTTATTCTCAAGCCGTAAGACTTAAGCTGGGTAGGGGGCAGTGGTCAGGGGACAGGGATGGAATAGTAGAGATGAATAGAACCCTGGACATCAGGGAGCCAAGCAAAGTCATTAATTTAAAAAGTCTGTGTAGATTTGGGGGGTGTGCTGAAGTGGCCTACAGACTGCTATAAGACAGAGGGCAGGGCTCAGGGCAACAGAGGGGCGCCACTATTTATACTGCAGTCCACCACAAATCAGGCACAGCACTTCTAGTTTCCATACTTTTTTTCTGGGGAAGATTGTAGTGACCGTGGGCTGTGTATCTAGTGTCCCTAGTGCCACCACGATGTCAGCTAAAGCCATAGAGAACTGGGAAGGAGTTGCTGCTGACGCCCTCCTGGAGGAGCTTCAGTTGAATGGTGAGTGCCCTCAGGGAGGCGCTGTAGGGGGAAATGGCCAGGGGCTTGGGGTGCATGGTCCAGGGCAGAGAGGTCTGAGTTCTAGCCTGGAGCTACCACTAAGGTGTACTGTATTCTGGGCAAATCTCTGCCCTCCTGGGCCTCGGCCTGCCCCTCTGTGAAATGAGGGACCTGCCAGCTCTCAGCAGGTGGTAAGGTGTCTCTCTCTCTCTCTCTCTCTCTCTCTCTCTCTCTGTCTTCAACTTGAATTTATCTCCAAATGTTCTCATCACCTCTAAGCTCAGCTGCCACTGATGTACCGTCCCCATATCAGAGTTTCGGGTGCTTCAGGAAATAGCAGAGGGTACCATGGGAGTGCCTTTGGGCCTCATGCCCTCCTTGGGGGCCTGATTCCTCGGCCTCCCTGTGGTCCCACAGCTACCCACCCTGAGTGTCGTCCTCTCTGCTTCTCTTCCAGAGGAAGACGAACCCTCCCAGGCATCCTCTGCTGGTTCTACTCCTGGGTCTGATGGAGGTGACTCTGGCTCCACAGGCATGCCCAAAGGAGATGATGGAGGTGACTCTGGCTCCACAGGCACGCCCAAAGGCAATCGCAAGACTCTCTTCCGCACTGCAGGTAACTGGTCTCTGGACTCCAGTCCACCAGCCCTCACCCCACTCTCACTGCTCAGCTCAGCCTTCTTAGTCGTCAGCAGTAAGCTACACATTGCTGATGGCATCTCTACTCCACCCGCTTTGTCAGAATAGCGGGGATGATGTGAACGATGCCGCAGTCAGAGGGGCTGCGCTTCAGGTCCTGGTTCTGCTGCCGAATGGCCAAGTGATCCAGAACCAGTCACGTGACCGCTCTGGGTTGTTTCTAAGTGCAGGGGTAGGATTATGTCACTCTCTGGGTCTCCCAGCGCTAGGTCATATCTAATTAGGTGGTACAAAGGCCGTTCACGCTGGCCTTACTCTCTGCACAAAGGTTGGCATCTCAGGCCCCTGTTCAGCCGGCAGGTGCAGGCCCAGCCCCTTGCCAGTTACAGTTCACTGCCAGTGCTGGCCCCACTGCACCCATAACCCGGATGAGTTTCATTTCTTTAGTCGTGCTCCTCCCTTGATGTCCAGGGCCTGGTTGTTTATTTCCTGCAAGGACACACCTTAGCAAAGCAGTCTCACCTGGAAGTGGGTCCAGCCCAGGGACAGGACAGCAAAAGGTGCACTCTCTTTTTGTTGTTGTTGTTGTTTAGTTGTGATGAATTATATACAACATAAAATTTGCCAATGTGACCATTTTTAAGTCTACAGTTCCATAGTGTTAAGTACATTTGCACTGTCATAAAACCAAGCTCCAGAACTTTACCTTGCAAAACCGAACCTCTGTACTCATTAAACAATATCTTCTCACTCCTTCCTCCCCCAGCCCCTGGCAACTGCCATTCAAATTTCTGTCTCTATGAATGTGACTACTCTAGGGACCTCACATAAGTGGTGTCAATCAATATAAGAAATGTCCAAGCCTGGAGAGAATTTTTATGAGTTTGTTTGAGCCAAACTTAGGACTTAAGTCAGGGAGCAGGATCTCAAAGGCTCCGGAAAATAAGTTTCACAGCTTCTTTGATACGTTTGAGATTAAGCAGGGGACTGAAGGAAGACTATGTGGAGATGAGAGGGAGCAAGGTGGGGATCGGATTACAAGATAGTTAACAAGAGCAAGTGCTCTCTTGAGGGTCACTGCCCCCTGGTATTTCAAAGGTGTGTTGACCTAGGTGCCCAAGAATAGCGGACAGGCCCGCTGAAAACCTTTCACTGCAGAAATATAGGCCTGGGGCGTGATCACCTACAACCTTCCCAGTTAGGAATTTATCATGAGATCGTCCTGTGAGGTTACTTCCCATAGGACCCCTTTTTTTCATCTATGGTGGGATCATATAGTATTTGCATGATGGGCAAATATTTGAAATAAGCCAGGCTTTTTGTGACTGGCTTATTTCACTTAGCATAATGTCTCCCAGATTCACCCATGTGTCAGAATTTCCTTCCTTTGAATAATATTTCATTGTATGTAGCTACCACATTTGGTTTCTCCATTTATCCACCTATGGATACTTGGATTGCTTCCACTTCTTGGTTATTGTGAATAATGCTGCTATGAACATAGGTTACAGGTATCTCTTTAAGATCCTGCTTTCAGTTTCTTTAGGATTATACGAGAATTGGGATTGCTGGATCATATGGTACTCCATGGTTAATGTTTTGAGGAATTGCTATACTGTTTTCCTTAGCTGCTACATCATTTTATATTTCCACCATCAGCACAGAAATATTCTACTTTCTCTACCTCTTAGCCAACACCTGTTATTTATTTATTTTTTTTAGTAGCTATGGTAATGGGTATGAAATGATATCTCATTGTGGTGTTAATTTGTATTTGGAGATGTTGAGTATCTTTTCATGTTTACTGGCCATTTGTATATCTTCTTGGAGAAATGTCTGTTCAAATTCTTTGCCCATTTTTTTAAACCGGGTTATTTGGGTGTTTTGTTGTGGTGGGAATTTGTTACATATTCTGAATACTAACATCTTATCAGATATATGCTTTAGAAATATTTTCTATCATTCTGTGGGTTGCCTTTCCACTCTGTTGATTGTGTCCTGTCTTAGTCAATTAGGGCTGCTCTAATGAAATGCGGTGGACTGGTAGCTTATAAACAACAGACATGTGGTCCTCATAGTGCTGGAGAGTGGGAGATCTAAGATCAAGACACTAGCAGATTCATGTCTGGTGTGAGCCTGCTTCCTAGATGGCCATCTTTTCGCTGTGCCTTCACGAGGTGAAGGAACGAAGCAGCTCCCTGGGGTCTCTTTTATAATCTCAGTCCTGAGGGCTCTGTCCTTCTGAGCTAATCACTTCCCAAAGGCTCCCACCTCCTACTACCATCACATTGGACATTAGGTTTCAACATATGAATCTGGGGGAACACAAACATTCAGACCATTGCACGTTCATGCACAAAGGTGCTCTCTTGGTCCATACTTCTTTCTCTGAAATCCTCAGCGCCTTCCTCCTCACAGGCCTGTGCCTGGCACGGGGGGAAGCAGCAGTGAACGAGGCTTGGCCCTGGACTTTAGAGAGCCCACAGTCCAGCAGAGGAGATGGAGGACAACATTGCCTTATAGCTTCAAAGAGCAGCACGAAGCCTTTCCAAGGTGGCACCCTTCCCCATCTGGAGCGGTACAGGGCCATGCTCCGTCCACCTGTGCATGCTCAGGATTCAGCCTTCCCCTGGAAAGTGAGCGGGGGCTGTTCTCGCCTCCGATTCCAGTTCCACAGTTCCAGGGCCGCCTCCCCGCTGTGACAGCAGAGGGCAATGCAGTGGGAGGCCGGGGCAGTGCACTCACAGACTTTCTCTTTGTCTCCAGCCACCGTTGCTGCAGCAGTGACTGGAGGAGGTGAGTCTCTCTGGGAAGAGGTTCAAACCCCCGTCTGCCCCTGGCCCTGGGCCTCTGAAAGTAACCAGCCTTGACCAAACCCAACGTTCCATCGACCCCCAGATGTGGGCACAGAGGACAGAAGTGGAAGACACGGAGTGAGCATTAGAGTGCAGGAACCAAAGCAAAGCCATTAACAGTGACTAGGTCCAATCTCAGCTTCCCCCAAGTGCAAAGGTCAATCTTGGGCCAGCCGTTTGATCTGTCCGAGTCCGAAAGCAGGGGCCCAGAAAGCAGGGCCGGTGACATCCTCCTGGTGGCTGTTGGGAATGTATAAGCTGAGCTGCGTCTAGTTCCCTGGAACCACTTTACAAACGCTCATCCGATGAGCCCAGAGGTTCCCAGCTGTGCTTTAGGGCAGCGTCCTCCAGTACGGTGGCCAGAGAGAAAGGAGACAGACATTTCCATCACGTTAGCCACATCTCCATGCTCAGTAGCCACATGTGGTGACGGTATTGGACAGTGCAGATACAGAACATTTCTGTTGTTGAAGGATGTTCTATGACTGCACTGCTCTGGGGGGACCCTCCCCCCCCAAAAAAAAAACACTGCTGCAGAGCCTAGAAAACCCCACCCATTCTGTCTTCAAAAGAGCAGCTCCGATGTCCTCTTCCAGGGACCCTGTGCTTGGGGGAGAGACACTATTTTCCTTGCCGAAAGGGGAAGCTTGGAGACCACTGCTTGTTTCAATTGAATTTATTTTATGAAAGTGCAACTGAGGCCCAGGGAAGGCAGTGAGCCTTCCAGGTGTCACAGCAAATCAGAGGCCCGAACAGGTCTGGGATAGCTCTCCTGAGAGCCTGTCCCCTCACTTGTGTCCACGTCTACAAGCTTCCTTTGTGTCAGCTCCCTGTCTCCGCCCTGTGACTCTCACAAGAACAAAGCAGGCCCCCAGTTCCTCCCCCAGGAAGATGTCAGGGCGAGCTGGGGGAGACCGTCCTATGGAACCAAGCTTAAGCGCCTCTTCCCTGCAGCTGTGGCCGTGGGGTCTGTGCCCGTGGTGCTGGGCGCGATGGGCTTCACTGGGGCAGGAATTGCTGCCTCTTCCATAGCGGCCAAGATGATGTCAGCTGCCGCCGTCGCCAATGGGGGTGGAGTTGCAGCCGGCAGCCTGGTGGCCACTCTGCAGTCTGTGGGTAAGTGTCCTGGGCAGGAGGGGCGGGGGAGGTGGACCAGGGCCAGGACAGGGTTCAGCCCAGAGGCTCAGCCCGCGGGAGGGCCTGTGCTCTCCCTCCAGTTCCGTGGTCCTCAGTGTCCCTGGTCCTTTGTCTCTCCCCCACTGTCTCTTCTGGTCGGAGGTGGGGATGGCAGGACCAGGGTGCAGCCCAGAAGGTCTGCATTCTCAGTCAACCTTACAAAACCTGGGCAGGTCCCGTCGCCCGTCGGGGCCCCAGCCTCATCCTGTGGAAGGTGAGGTGGCCTGTCATTCTCAGAGGGTCTGCCCTGTCACTGGTGGGTTCATCACTGGAGTTCATGTCTCCCCTCTGGGCAGCTGCTGCCCCAAGCAGAGATCCTGGGGTATTAGGAAGTAGAGGGAACAGTAGTAGGATATCGGGGCCTCTGGCCTCTGAGGGTCCCTGGGGTCTCTGACCCCACGCTCTTGCCAGGAGCTGCTGGGTCTGCCTGTACCCTTGTCCTCTCACCCCCTCTTCTCCTCCAGGGGCAGCTGGACTCTCTGTGTCATCCAACGTCCTCGTGGGCTTGACTGGGTCATCTCTCGGAGCTCTCGGAGGCTGGTTTGGGTATCCAAAGTCGTCACCTTCTTCCCCTTCTCCAGATGGACCCAAGACTGAAGCAAAGAACCCCAATGTTGGAAGTGACCCTCCAAGGCCCAAATGAGAAGCCCCTTGCTTCCCAAAATTGTTCAGAGAAGGATGAGAAATAAAGATGAGGTGCTGTGACCTTCCCCAAGTGTCCACACGACATCCTCGTGCACAGGGCAGGGAGTGGGGCAGGACCTGCATAGGAACGAGCACCGGGTGACCTCCGTGACGAAGCCAGGTCTGTTCGCAGTCCTGCGAGTCACTTGGAACACTGAGAAGGTCATGTCTCCCCTTTGAGCCTCAGTTTGCTGTTCTTCAGATGGGGACTTGGACCAAGTGTCTTTGCAGATCTCAGCCAGAGCCCGTGTGATAGGATGGCTGGACCCTGGGGCTCACCCTTTGAGCCATTGACCTTCAGCTACCAAGCCCGTTATCCTCAGGCATTATCCATCCCGCCCCTTCCTACCCATGTCTCAGGGTCTGGCTGTATCATGACTCTAGAAGTTCAGCAACTCTGTGTCTGCCTGTCCTGGTGGCCCTTGGGGTTCTCCAGGCAAGTGGAGAAGCTGTATCTCTCAAGGGAACTCTGTCCCCATTGGTCCTCAGCCCCAGGAGGGCTGCAAGTATGGACAGGCCTCTCCTTCCTGTCCGTGTAAGACATGGCGAAACCTGTAGACAATTTTTATGTTTATTTGAGTCAAACGGATAACATGTCAAGGAGCAAGATCTAGGATGCTCCAGAGAATAACAGTTTCCCAGTTTCCTCTCTGCATTTGGACTTAAAGAGGGAACATGAGAAAGATGACAGGGAAGTGGGAGAAAACAAGGGCAAGGCAGGGATTGGCTCACAGCAGGGGTCCCCAACCCCCAGGCCACTCACCGCGATCAGTCTGTGGCCATTAGGAACCAGACCACACAGCAGGAGCAGCAGGAGAGGGAGCAAAACTTCATCTGTATTTGCAGCTGTCTCCAGGGCTGGCGTCACCACCTCAGCGCCACCTCAGCTCATCGGGAGTTAGATTTTATAGGAGCACCGGACCCTGGTGCCAAAAAGGTTGGGAACCGCTGGGTTACAGGACAATCAACGAGATCCTCTGCTCTCTTGAGGGTGGTTGGTTACTCCAAAGGCATGTAACCCGAGATGCACAGACACAGTGGACAGGGCTGGCTTAAGGAAAAGGTAGACCTTTTACTAAAAAGTTACAGGCCTGGGGTATGACCGCCCACCACCTGCACAGTTAGGAATTTATGATCAGATGACCCTGTGAGGTTACCCTCCGTAGAACCCCTTTATTTATCCACACTTTTCTTGGTGGGGCTCTTGAGAGGCGGGCCAATGCAGATCGCTCACTTCCAGAGGCCCACTGTGTGCCCAGCCCTAAATCAGGCACCAGGTGTGTTGTGTACACTGACCTGACATCCGCCACCTGCCTGCCACGCAGATAAACCGATGGCCAGCTTCTGGCAGGCCATTTCCACTTTAGACTGATTCTCAGACCTCAAACCATTGGTCCCAGCACCTCAGCACACTCTGGCCTTCACACCCATTCTTCCCTCAGTGGCCCTGCCACACCAGGCTCTCTCTCTCTCCCTTGGGTGCTGCCTTGGCTCACTCCTACAGCTCCCTGCTGGCCTCAAGGGCTCTATCCCAGACTCTGTGGCTGCAGTCCATTAGAGGGGTCCTTCTCTACCCAGGGTGTGCAGTGTTGGGGGGCCAGGTAAGCACGTAGCTAACCGTGTTAAGGGACATGAGGTCGATTACAGAAATGACCACATTCTCCACCCTGCCCTGCACCCCTGTCCTTTCAATGTGTCTGTGCAACCCCGAATCAGGGGCTCGTGCTAGTGCACCGCTCAGCCAACAAACCGACACAGCCGTCAGGAGATTTGGAATAAGCGTTTATTCTCAGAGAAGGCAGCAGGTAAACATTTTTCAAAAACTGCCTTATTTTCTCAGTCCAGCTTAGGGTATATAAGGGAAATTTGGGGCATTATTCCAGGGGTTACGTGGTGGTTCCGAGGAGGTCTGCCATGCCTCACAGAGCCATCCCTCCGGCAACGTGGTCCTCTGGTGGCGTCAGCAACCTGGGAACAAAGATGGGAGTAGTCTGGAAAGAATGCTAGACCAGAAGGATTGCAATCAGTAGGCATAAAGGCATTAATCGTTAGTTCCAGGGCAGTTTTCTATGGCAGGGGATGTTCCAAGCTGCTGAGAACAACCTGCTGTTAAGCTGGCAAGGAAAAGGCAAACCGTGGATGCCGTGAGGCTTCTACCACGGGAGCCCCAGCCTAGCCCTCTGCATCTGGACAGACAGACCCTCGCTCCAAGAGGCGGGGTTTGTTTGTTTTCCCTCTGAGTCTGGGCCGGCCTGCTGGAGGACAGCAAACACATGCTGGCCAGATGGACTTTGCCCATTATTCCAGGTAAGGCCCCAGACACATGAATGAGCCCAGATGAGATCCAGGAAGCCAGCTCCCAGCTGACTGTGGATCTACGAGGGAGCCCAGCCGAGACCAGAAGAACCATCTGCCGAAATCGCTGACCCACCCACTGAATCAAGAGATAAATATTTTTTAAGTCACCAAGTTTTGTGGTTGGTTGTTACTCACCAATTAGCAATGGTATATGCGAAGTGTTGAGAGGATCAAGCTATATGGCATGAGAGACAGAAGGTAGAGATTAAGTCTTATTGTAGCTATCTCAGAAGCCTTCCTGGAGGAGGTGCTGTTTTATTTTAAGATTATATAGTTGTAAGTAATAGAGATTTGACGATAATTGGCTTGGAGTTGGAACTTTATTGGCTTCCAGAACTGAAAATTACAAAGGTAAGTAGGCTTCAGGCAAGGTTTGATTCAGCAGCTCAACACTAATTAATACCAAAGACCTTTTTTTTTCTATCCCTCTGCTTTCTATCACCTTGATCTTGTGGCTGCCAACTCTCATGGTTAAAAGAAGGCTATGAGCAGGTGCTGTGAGGATACCTGCTGCTTTATTCATGTGTCCCCTCCCCACAAAAAGAGCATTTTCCATGAATCTTCTACTAAAGAGCGAGAAAGCTTCCTTCCCAAGTACCTCTGCAAATGTTTCCATTAGTCTCTTAAATGCAGTCATCTATTCATCCCTACACCGATTACTTTGGTCTAAGACACGAGATGTGATGATGGCTTTCGGCCATGCTGGACTCACCTTCGGAGGCCGGGAGGAGAGCCCACGGCCTGGAAGGGCTCCTGTGCCTGAAAAGGAAGTGGTTCTTGCTTCAAGAAGGACAGGTGTGGACAAAGTGACAGCATGAGGGTCGTCCTCAGAGGGAAGACGGAGCCTCCCGTGGTCTGGTGGGAAAACAAAGCAGTCCCCTGGCCTGGTGGGCTGTGCCTTTCTCTGGCTTATTTATTTTTATTTTTATTTTTTTCTTCTGGTTTTTTAAAGTCTTCCTATGTCAGGGATGAGGGAAGAGGCTACGGGATCTGAAGGCACGCTGTTGGTAGGCTTTTGTCTTTTTATTTTTTAATTTTACAAAACGGGATTGTATGATTTTCTAATGAAAACCAACATTTTATTGCATTTAGGTTACCTAAGGTAGTGGATGTTGATAACTAGGGAGGCTTTACCTATGTGGGGGAAGGGGGAATCTCTGCTGTCAACCAAATTTTGTCGTGAAACTTAAACTGCTCTAAAGAATAAAGCTCATTAAAAAAAAAAAATACCTAAGAAATATTCAAATAGGTTCCTCTCTTAAAAACCTGAGTTACTATGGATAAGGCTCAAGTCTCCTTGGATCTGATAGCCATTTTTCCCATGATCACAGTCTTTCACTCACATTCCCAGAAGCTCTGCTACAATTTGATAGTTCTATTTCCATGTCCCTTTAAAATGATTTCTATCCATGGATGATAGGTAGATAGGTAGATAAATAATAGAGACGGAGATAGAGGTATGTAGATATCTCCATAGAAAACATTATATGTAGTGCTGTTTTATCCTTTTTATTCATATAGTTTTGTTTTAGCTCATACATGTCATTTTGCAGCTTGCCTTTTTCTATCCTATTAATCTTTTTCATTATTCTTAATTACTGCTTAGTATTCCATGGTAATCACACACCACATTTTATTTAGCCGTCTCCCTATTTTACTAATACTTGTGTAGCCGGATGTTACAAACAGGTTTCCTGTTTGGGAGAAATCTCAACTTAAACTTCAAAGCTGAGAACAGTGGGGGACGAAGACCCCACTTTCAATGAGAGCTGCTGCTCATGGCTCTGCGGGGTTTCCTGTAAGAGCGTAACAATCCTGTTACTTCCAGCCCCTAGGACCCAGATCCAGCCTGTGTAAGGGAGGGTTCGAGACTCACCAGAAAAGATACTGTAAAAGGAATTCATTCAACAAATATTTGTTGAGTGTCCACTCCAGCTCTGAGTGCTGTGACACTTGGGTTAATAAGACAGAAGCTTCTGTCCCCTCATGGAGTTCTTACAGAGGGGCTGGAGGGTGCTTTGACTTTCTTTGGTTCCTCTCTTGGAGCTCCAGGGGGCCAGGGGGGTGACATCTTTGAGACCTGTGTCTGTTGCCTGCTCGGCGGTGGAGTGCATTTCAGACTGTGGGTCCACAGTGAGCAAGTGGAGAGGGGCTATTGGAGCTGGGTGGCCTGAGGAAGTTTAATGGAAGCTTGGAAAAGCAATGGGGCTTGAGCTGTCTTGAAAAGAGCCAGCCAAGACGGGTGTGGGCATAGGTGTGGAGACCCCATAAGAAAGAGGCAATGGATGCAGCGGGGTTGGGGAGTGTCAGGGACAGAGAAACGGTCCAGGGACCTCAGGTAGATAGTGGTGAAGTGCGAGTCAGCAAAGCACCCTCTGCATGACTTATTAGCTTGTGTATAAAATTAGGATAATAGTACCTCCTGTGATTGTTGTGAGGATTAAAATACTTAATGTATTCAACCCCAGAGCAAGTGTCTAGACCATATCGTTGGTGCTACTACAGTCTGTGTTTGGCGCCCTCTGGTGGAGAAGACTCAAACTGCTAACTCTTTGCGGACTGTTGTGGTCTCCCTCCTGTAGGGTTCACCCCACTGCAGTGTCCCCTTGACAAGGGGAGCCTTCTCCAGCTGGACACCTCCAGTTCTGTCCTGGCTGCTGCTCTCCATCAGCCCACCCTTTTTGGATTCCCTCCATCCTGGTGGCAGGTTCCTCTGGCTCCACTGGCCTGGTGCCACATCTGGCCAACAGGAAACACAGGCACGAGCTCTACGGGGCAGGGGACCCCAGGAGCGATCTCCTCACCCTCCTGCCCCAGGTGTGTCTGCAAGCCACAGCCTCCTGCCTTTAGACTTGATAGGCCCAACTCAGACATCTGCCTTGCTTCCCTCAGATTCCAAGGGGTCATGGCAAGCTTCCCAAGGGGTCCCACTGAGGTCCCCTTGTGGGCCGAGCCCCTCCCTTCCTCTCCTCACAGGGCTTAGGGGGAAAGCACAGCCCACCAGCTCTCTCTCATTCTCTCGTTCTCCCTCACTCGTTCCTTCCTTTGCAATCTCCACTCCCTAATTAATTCTTCTCCTTCTTTTAAAACTAGTTTTACAGTTTCTTAGCATGCCCTCTCAGCAAAGGTTAGGAAGTAGAGGTTCTTGGCACATTATGATACTGCTTCCTGTCTTTGAGATACAGCAGAAATACCAATCAATGAGCCTTCCACGAATGCCAGGGAGGTTCTGCACTTAGCAGTTCATCTATGGTTAGAGTCTAAAACCGTGAATGGGAGTAACGAACCGTAAATTCTGGAGGGTGTGGGGAGTGGGGCTGAGGGAGAGGACGAGGAGGGATTCTCAGGTTGTGTGAACTGTACCTGTAACGTCTGAGTTCTTGAGCCGAGTGACGGACGTATAAGTGTTCGTTGTATCATTATCTGTAGCTTTTTGGATGCCTGATAATATTATTATTCACAGCGCGTGTTTTAAGAGCCCCCGTCAGGTGAGAAAGAGGAGAGCAAGTGTCCCTGTCTCTTGCATCATGTAGTGACAGCAGAGAAACGGAATGGCACTTGGTGAGAGCTTGGGGACGGAAAGCGGGCTTATGAGGGCAGTTGCAGCTGATGTTTCTGTGGTTTTGGGTGGTTCTGTCACACCCTAAGGGTGTTCTCATTACATGTCAGTTGGATTACTGTCATAGCTTCCGTGACATCCATTCTCTAAAGTCCAAAAAGTCCTCAATTCTTTATGCTCCGATACAGCTTCCGGATCAGTGTGTGGCGTGGTGGGCCTTCTCTGTGGATCTTTTGAATGTCTGAACATCTGGCTGTTGCAAGGACTGATGTTATTTTAAAAACCACCTTCTTGTCTCCATTAGAAATTAATATTTATCCTTTTATTATGTAACTGTCATCGGATGTTTTAGTATGCAGAGATCATATGCCACCCCTGAATTAAATGACAAAAGCATCTTGCATTAACCGACAGGGGAAGATACAGTGGTCAAATTCCATTTCTATGATAACTCGATTCTCCATTTGGCTGGGAAAGGAGGGCCGTGTGGCTGTAGTTTCAGTTTCCTGGAAAAACGAAACCTATCCCATTTGCTGCCCGAATGGGAGTAACTCACCGTCATCAGGGCAAAGTTGCTCAAAGCCTCCAGAGCCACACCTCCGGGAACTTCTGAACGCAGCCACCTGCGTCTGGTTCACATTCCAGAAAAACCTTCTTCTCTGGGTAAGAAGGGGCAGGGTGGCCACAACCTCAGGTAGGCTGTGGGTGCAGGGAATGGAGGGAGACTCTGTGGACACACTTGGCAGAACTTCCTTTTGTTTCCTGTTAGGGTGGCTGCCATCAGATAACGGGGATTGGGGGTGGGGGAGCAGCGTCTCGGGAGGGAGGAGACTCAGTGCCTATCTGTCCTTGGGCTCTGAGATTCCAGGGACAGTGAGCCTCGTCCATGCCTGGGCTGGGGTGAGATGAGCAGGGGAATAGAACAGTTAGATACTGAAGGAGCCAGATCAGAGCCTCCAGCCAAGCTTTGGAAGCAGCTGGATCTGTGTTGGGTGGCACTTTGACACACAAAGCCTTGTGACCCTGGGTGAATCACTCACCTGCTCTGTGCCAGGCAGCGTTTCCTCATTTATAAAGTGAGAATAGCATCTCATCTTTCTCATCGCGAGCAGGTTGCATGTGAGCAGGAGCCCAAAGCAACCCAACCACGTATACGCCTGATTTCCTAATTGGTTCTATTGCCTAATTCTGGTACCTTTGAAATGGCTCCATGGAGATTTAGGGGTTTCAAAACTGTCTAAGGAATTGGAACCAGCGTTTTCTGGGGGAAGGAGGAATAAAATCCATCCCTCCCCCCACTCCCCACCCCTTACCTCCCCCTCCCGCTTGCTGTCACGGGCCCTTTCTAACCACCAAACCCACACGTGGACCCTTTCCAGACACACTGTCCTCACAAGCTCAGAGCAGCCTCCCTATCCCCACTGGAGCCCCTGGAGGTTTTTAAGGTGGTGGGGAAACCCCAGTTCTGGTGTCCGAATCCCCATCAAAGCTCCACTTTTCATGCAGATTCGGCTCTGTTATTCTGTGCACCATGCAAAGCATCCTTGAGGCTACCCTCACCAAGATGATGTCGGCAGTGAGCCTTACCAGTGCCGGCGGGGTGGCCTCTAGCGGTGTCCTGGCTGGGCTGCCCTCAGTGGGTGAGTGTTCCTGAGGGGCTGGTGGGGGTGAGGAGGCTGCTGGGGAGCGAGGGTACCGGGTCGTGCTCAGAGACTCACGGGAGGACGACAGGGTGGCGAACCTACAGCCTCTCTCCCCTGCACTGCCCTCTCCCTCTCTCTCTCTTTCTCTGTGAAGGCCCAGAGGGAAGCGGGACCTGGCAGTGAGCGGTGTGGGTAGCAGGGGGTGAGGGTCAAGGAGTCTGGGCCCCCTCCCTGCTGGGCCCAAGTCCCCTCCAGCGGACCGAGGGGACCCAAGGCTGGTCGCATTCACTGATTCCCATTTCCCTGGACTCATCACTAGAAGTCACCGTCTTTAGCTTTTTACCTACACGTCCAACCAGCCTTTCGTAGCCATTTGTAACGTTGCCGCTCAGATCCAGAGTGTTGCTTTGAAAAAATTCTTCAGTTTGGGCCCATTTTCTTTGTTAGTCCCTGTGAGCCCCTCCCTGGTTTTATTTATTTGTTCTCTCTGTGTATCTATCTTCTCGTTAGTCCCCATTGCTCCTCTCTTGGCCAGCCTTTCCAATGCGTTTTGTGTGGATCTGTTTTCCATGTCCTTGCGACCTAGGTGGATTTTTGGTTTGCATGCGTTTTAATTTACATGCAGAATAAGGTGCTGTGTATCTCATTCTATTGCTTTTTTTTTTCTGCCTGAAGAACTTATGTTTCTGAGATCTGTCGGTGTCACTACATGAGCTTCCGACCCTGGCTTCTCCCTACAGCAAAGTGACTGTGGGCACATCCACCACCATCGACCCTCCTCCCTGGGTGGACATCCAGGGGTCCCTCAACCTTCACCAGCACCAAGAGCATAGAAGGGAATGGGGTGAAGGGAGTGGCACCTCTCACTACTACCCAGCGCCTGACCTCTGACCCCTGGGTTCTCCTAGGGCTCTCCCTGCCATCCAGTGCTGCCCTGACCTCGACCGTATCTTCCCTGGGATCCTTTCTGGGGACACTGGATGTCTTCTCCCCACTGGGACTCCCTGCCGAGGCCTTGTCAGCTTCCCCACTCGGAGGTAACTGGCCTTGGGTAACAGACACCCCTCCTTGGGCCCCCACTCGGTGTGCAAAAGTGCCACGAGAAAGTCAGGACCCGAGCTGCAGCCGGGGGTCCCTCCTGCTTGCCAGAGGTGCGGAAGCCCCCTTAGCCGATGACAAGCAGGTCTGAATTGGGAAAGAATAAGGACCGCTAGGTTTTGTCAAACGCTGCGGTATCCTAGTCATCAGGTTTACACTTGACATTTATCAATTGGTTTAATTCTTATAACAACCCCAGGAAAAGCTATAATTGTCCCTTATTTGCAAATGAGGAAACCAGGAGAGCCCTGGGCCGGGAGGGAGCAGGGGGCTGCTGGGAGCCGGAGCAGAAAGGGAATGCAGAGCCCAGGCTCAGGGGGAGGCCTCAGTGCAGGGCATGGCCACAGATGACCCCTGGGGGAGCCTGGCGGACAGGCTGTTAGGCAAACAGCACACGCTTCCCGTGGGCTTTCTGATGTTGGGGCCTCTGTGTGCCAAGTTGCTGGCCGGCCTGGCATCACCTCTCCTGCCAAACAGTCACGTTAAGCGGCACCTTCTAACCGGGCTCTTGATGCTTGGGTCTCTCTACCTCATACCCGACCCCACTGCACCCCCTGGACATTCAGGGTTCGGTTCCCACATCCTTCTTCTCTTTTTACTTTCTCCAGTGTCACCTAGAGGCTGTCTTCCCGGGGAGTCAGCTGAGCTCACTCCTGCACATCTTGCTAACTTTGGAACTCCTGGCCCCAAAGATTGCAGTCTTGGCCCTTATGGCTATAGCAGACGGGGACCTCTGTCTGCTCCCCAGGGACCCAGTGCTGTGATCCAGTGCTTCGAGTTGCTCCAGCCACAGGGAGCAAGGATTAAGTTCTGACTGGGAGGATCTGGGGTGGCTTCCTGGAGGAGGGGGCAACGGGTCAGGCCTTGAAGAATCATTAGCATTCAGCTCATTAAGGCATTGCTCTCAAGCAGCATTCAAGCATTCAACAGAGCTTGCCGGCTTCAGCCAGGTAGTGCAAATGAAGCACATTTTTCCACGGGAGGATTTCTGGCTGTCTGGACTATGGGAAAGAGTCACATAACCCTACACTAAGCAAACATTGACCCTGTTTTAAGCGAACTAACATTTGGCTCAGAGAGAATGACCCCCAGCCCCTTCGCCTCTCCCTGGCCCCGTCAAAACACCGTACCCCTAAGTGACTTCGCCAAAGATCCTGCATTCACTGAGGGGGGGCTGCAGTGGCCTGCTCTTCCCCCTACATCTGTATGGCTTTGTCTGCTTTCGTTTTGTTTTCGGTTTTTACAGACTCTGGCTTGGAACACAGAGAAAAAGAAAAAGATCACTTCTGATGCCCCCACAATCCTCCAACAAACCAATCAGCAGACACAGAGAAAGCAAAACAAAACAAAAACCTGTACCCGATAACTGAATTTTCGGGAACAAAGACCTCAGACCCTACCCCCAGATAACTAACCCTAGGGCAAGGCACACACACCCACTGAGGACACAGGTCATTTGCCTCTGCGATCAGACACCCCAGCAATGCTCGCCAAGCTCAGGGCTGCGGGGTCCACCTTCTCAGGAAATCCCACTTCTCTGAGTGAAGCTGGGGTGGGGGGGGGTGTACAGGGGGTGTCAGGCCAGGGTCATTCCTCCCAGCACTTCCCACCTTGGGGCAGTGGGCTCAGGGAGTGGAGCGGAGGCCAGTGTGGATCTACTCACAGAATGTTCTTTGGGTTTCCAGCCAAGACCGCTGCAGCTGTGATTGGAGGAGGTGAGTCTCTTTATGGAAGGGACTGAAGTCCCCATGTGTCCCCCAGGCCCTGGGACTTGGGCAGCAGCCGGCCTTGTGCGGTTTGCCCCAGGCTTCACGTAGTTGGTAGGAAAGGAAGTGGAATGATGGGGATGAGTAGGAAGCAAGGAGCTGGAAACAGGAAACAGGAAGTTTGAAACAAGGAGTGCCATGGAAACCCCTCAGGTGCAGAGACACCCTGGCAGGCGTCCGGTCTTCTCTTTGCAGAATGTTGGCTGTGTGACCTTGGACGTGTCTTCGGATTCCTCTGAGCCCCCATTTCCACCCCGGAAAAATGGGGCAGTATTGCCCATTTAGGGTTATCGTGAGGGTTACATAGAATGAGACATGTGCAGAGTTGGGACATAGGAGGGGCATTAAAGAGATGCCATCGGCTCAGTGACCCCGGGCCTAGCGGCTTCTCATTGCTGTGGTGACACCATGGAGTCCCAGGGTTGGGATTTAAGCAGAGCCCTGTTCCCCGTGACCCCACAGCCCCTCCCTCTGCTTTCCCCACTTCGTTGTGCGCCCCCTTATCTTGTGACTGCCAGCTGTGCCTAGAGCCTCGTCCGAGCTCAGAGTTCACCCCCTTCGTCACCCGCCATGAGGTCCCCAAGCTTGACCGACTGTGTGTGTGTATATGGGGGGGTCCATTCCCCTGAGCCATCCCCTTAGCCCAGCTCCTGTCCCCCGACAGCCGTGGCCGTGGGGGCTGTGCCCGCGGTGCTGAGCGCGGTGGGCTTCACCGGGGCAGGAATCACGGCTTCATCCTTAGCGGCCAAGATGATGTCAGCTGCCGCCATCGCCAACGGGGGCGGCGTTGCCGCCGGCAGCCTGGTGGCCACTCTGCAGTCCGTGGGTAAGTGTCCCTAGGCCAGGAGGACAAGAGCCTCAGAGGATGCAGCCCAGATCTTAGCCCCAGTGGTCATGCTGGGGGTTTGGGAAACAGAGGGTGCTGTGGGGGTGGGGGCGGTCTGGGCCTCAGGGTCTCCTGAGAGGCTCTGGAGTCTCAGACTCACTATTCTGTCCCATAGAGCTGTCCCTGCCTGCCCATCCGTCTCTGCTCACCTTCTGCTTCTCTCCCAGGAGCGGCTGGGCTCTCCCTGACGTCCAAATTCATCGTGGGCTCTGCTGGGTCTGTCCTTACGGCCTATATGGTATAGCTCTGTCACTTTGGCTGCCGAGCCGAGGACCAGGTAGGGCCCTCCCACGAGCTTGATGCAGTGGAGACCAGTCCTGGGGTGATGATGTGCCTAACACTGCACCCCCCCTAAAAAGATAAGGAATAAAAATGAGTTGTTGCAACCGTCCTGTAATCTCTTCCTTCTTTCTCACAGTCAGATTGGGGGAACGCTCACTTCTCTTTCCCAAATGTGTGGTCACAGAGTCACATGGTATTGGGGTGCCGTGAGCGGAAGGAGCCTACCTGGGAAGACAGGAAGCTGTTCCTAAGTGGCCTGGCTCAGCCTTTGAAAAGACGGACTCCACCATGTCACCGCCCCAGCCCCGGCCTCCCCCTTGCCCCCCACAAGAAAACATGTAACGGCAGCGTCCTAGTTCATTTGGGGTGCACTAACAAACATCACAAAGACTGGGTGGCTTATAAACAACAGAAATTTATTTCTCCCACTTCTGGTGGCTGGGAAGTCCAAGGTCAAGGCACTGGCAAATTCGGTGTCTGGTGAGAACCTGCTTCCGGGACAGCCATTTTGTCGCCGTGTCCTCACGTGGCAGAAGGGGTAAGAGAGCTCTCTGGGGTCTCTTTTAAGGGCGTTAATCCCTGTCATGAATGCTCCACCCTCATGACCTAAGCACCTCCCAAAGGTGTCACCTCTGAACACCATCAGCTTGGGGTTAGGGATTTCAACATATGAATTTGAGGGATGCGGGGAGCGGGGGGTGGGGGGTCACGAACACTCAGACCTTAGCAGGCGCTTTGGGACAGGAAAGCTTAGACTTCATCCTGAGGCTTCCGGAGAGACACTGAAGGCTTTTCAACATGACAGGGATGCAGCCACAGGTCTTACAGCCCTGCACACCCTGCCCGAGGCGCTGTCAGCAGCCTGACAGGATCCGTTGTCAGCAAGAATGCAACTTGGGAGTCTAGTGGACATTTCAAACAAGTTAAACAACTTCCGTGTCCCCTGTGGGTCCTATGCAGCCGTAAGAATAAACCCCTTGGGGTATTAATTTAGTACTTGATTCTTTTCCTTTCTCCCCTTTCTTTGATGCCTTGGAGAATCTGATAAAAGCTCTGAACCTTACCCTCCCCCCCCCAAAAAAATGCCCACTCTCAAAACAATGGCTCCGACTGTTTGTTAGAGCTACTGAAGGCCCTCCTTGGAGCTGGAGGCAAAAACCCTGCCTTAACTAGGAGTCCAAGTTCCCCACAAGACAGGCCCTTGGGTCTGACCTGAGACCAGGGAGATGGATGGGGGGAAAGGGGGCCCTCCCTCGCTGCCGAGGCCCAGCACACAGCATGCAAGCCCCCTCCCCAGATCACTCGTTCTGGACCCCATGTCGTATCTCCAACTCCTTCCACACCCCCCTCACAAAGGGGAGGCCTTCTAGCTCCCAGAGGGCCCGTCTCTATTCTGGAGATGACATTGAGTCTGCAGGCCCCATGTCCGGGTTTCCTGGGTCAGTTCTGTTTCTCTACCTCTGGCCATCAGGGTTTGGCCTCTATAGCAGGTGGAGTTCTAAGCATGGCACCCAGGCCTCCCTTGCCTCGTGTACTTCCCCACTTTTGGGCGAGGGTGGATCTGTGACCGTGATGAGATTTGACTCCTGTAATTATGTAGTTATATGATGAAAGGGACGTTTTGCAGGTGGATCTAATCTAATCCCACAAGCCCCTTTAAAAGCAGCCTTCTCTGCTCGTCACAGAACAGGAAACAGTGATTGGAAGTAAGGGAGGGGTTTGAAGATTCTTACCACAGCCCCCAAATGAGAGCCCGGTCTGGCTGCAACCTTGATTTTGGCCTTGTGAGACTCTAAATAGAGAACCCGGACTTCTGACCTACAACTACAAGACAATAAAAGGGCATTATCTTAAGCTGCCAGATTTGTGATACTCTGTTACACAGGAATAGAAAAATGAATACAGCCTTGACATTCTGTTTCCTTTCACCAGGTGGAGGGGGCACTCGGGAGCTGGCTGGACACGGGGCAGCCCCAGGATCCCTGAGTCTGTTGACCCTTGGGACTCCAGGTCCTTCCCCCGTGTGATCCCAGGGGTTCTGCCTGCCCTTAGGAGCCCCCAGTGTCAGAGGAGCAGGGCACGTTCGCTGCCAATCATGTTCTGTCGTACGGCAGCCCAGTGTGCTACAGGGGACAGGGCAGGCAGGCGGAGGTGAATTCTCACTGTGGCAATCCATCTAGGATAGCTTCCCATCAGTGTGCAGAGGCCACTAGTAGTCGCCTCACGTCTATTCTGCATTTCAGTCTCTCCTGCAGCTGGCTGTGCTCTTGGGACGCGGTTCTGGCCAGGGAGAGGTGAGCAGAGGAGAAGTCTGCTACCCTCTGAGCGTGCAGTTCACCGGGGTGGGTGGGCTGCTGGAGTGCCCCTCCTGTGTGCTCTGCCGCAGGTAGCAGAGTGAGCATCTCCCAGCCCGCAGATGACAGCAGCACCCTGAGAAAGGTGGAGCAATACAGTACAGGTGCCTGGGCCTCTGGGGACAGCTCTGGGAGCCCTCCCAGTTCCCAGACGCCTACACGACTCAGTAACGGAGAAAGTCTTCTCCCGTTGCAGCCAAGAGGGCCTGTCTTACAGCAAGCAAACATCCATTCTGATGAGCACAGTAGGGCATCTTCGATCGCAAGCAATAGAAGAATCAATCCCACAGACAGGATTTACCTGTTCCTTCTCAATATCCCACTAAAACCTCAGCAAAAGCCTAAAGCAAGGTTTAAACTCACATGGACAAAGAGAAGCGGGGAGAAGATGACAGGATCCCGATTTTAGGAGCCAGAAATCACAGGCACGTGTGGTTCTACTTCGCCGTGCCCCCCAAAAGCTGTATCTTAATTGTCAGTGGCAAAGGGGAGAATGAGGCAGCTGTGCCCTGCACAGGGCCGGAGTGGCATGTGCTTCTGGAGGCTGGCGTTGAGGGGGACGGGCAGCAAGAGGGCCGGCTGGAAGGCTGTTTTGGAAGCAGGCAGGTCCCCGAGTGGACCTCTCCGGCAGATGACTGGAGGTTTCTTTTTGGCAACGTTGGGTCTCTGGGCCAGGAGGCGCCAGGAGCTTCCTAAAGATGAGTGTTGATACTAGTGTGGAGACCCTCAGTCGTCTTCACTGGCAGGCGCCCGGAAAGCCTGCACCCCGGGTTATCACTTCGGGAACAGAGAGAAGGGTCCTCTGGGAAACCTTACCAGCCCGAGAAAAGCATGGCCTGAGGAGGGGACTGCCATCTGAGGGCTCAGCCAGGTCACAGCAAGAGCCACTCCTCAAAGGGAAGGCTCTGATTGGAAGGGACGCACCCTCAGCCCCTCCTGTCTCCCGCCCTTTCCCACACTTTGGCCCCAGCCATGGGGCACTCACCGCCCCGACCCCCAAAGGCACAGCTTCCTCACGGGCTCCCCCAAGCGGGGGAGGAGGCACGGTGCAGGTCTGAGGGTGTGGAAAGCAGTGGGCATAGGAAGGGACCGGAGGTGAGGGGAGTGCACGGGCACCGGAGGGGTGGGGTGGAGGTGTCGTGACCTCCACAGCACCTGGACTGGGGGAGGAGGAAGGGAGCACTGTCTCCGATCCAAAATAGATTTACTGTGGTCAAGACACTGCCCATGACTCATCACACGAAATCCCTCACCGTTCCAAGAAAGGCGATGCGGCCGACCCCTTGGTCGTTGTCAAAAGAACCTGTAAGAAATGGCCCGAGTGCCTAACAGCTGATGAAGACGGGCATCTTTCTGCAGGCCGAGAAGGGGCGGCTCTGTGGGTTATCTTCAGATCTGGAGCCTTAAACTGACTCCCTGCCCGCCAGCTCCCTCCCAGCTGTGGCCTCTGTTCAGGGAAATAAAACTGTTTTCGCAATGAATCAAACCATTTCAAGCGATGAGGCAAGGCGGGGTCACCGGTGCCAACCATCTTAGGGACAGCCCCAGCTGGACTCTCGAGTGTCATTGCTAACAGGGACTTTTTAGAGAGGGGCAGTTTTTCAGACTGAGATTGGGCCACACTTTCCCTGACAAATTAGGGACCACCCACTGCTTCGAGTGACTTACCCCACGGCCCTTGGCATGCGGTGTTGTCCAGGGTAGTCTGGCTTGGGGGGGTGGGGGGCAGCCCCAAACCCGAGCTGTGCTCTCTGCTGGGATTCCGACAGACCTGAGCCTATCTGGGGTCCTGACCGGGTGGGTAGCTCTGAGGGACGGTGAAGCCCCCTGTCTGAGCCTCACCCTGAGTGAAAGAGATGGATTGGGCCTGAACCCTCATTCAAAGAGGCGGTCCACGAAGATTCCTATTGTGAGGGCTGTGGCTGTCCCAGGCTCAGCCCCGTGGGCTCCCGCGTGGGGCCTGAGGCGAGGGCCGGAAGCTGTCTCAGGCTGAGACTCAAGACAAGGGTCTGAGTGCAAGTGGCTTATTTGGGTGGTGACACCAGGGGGCACCCAGGTGCGTACGGAGGGAATAGGAGATGCGACAGGTCACGATAGGCAGCCAAGGAAGGGCCCAATGAGTGGGTTGGCCCTGTGGGCAACGGAGGCCCAATCCCACTGACCTCTGCGGGCCTTGTTGTCCCACCTGAGGGCCGTATGCTAAAATCCATCACAGGCGGAGGGCTGTTCTGGGGACCAACACCTGATACTTCCTTGTAGGCCTCAGAGGTGGGGTCCTCGGAGGGAGTCCAAGGTGCTGGCAGGTACTGGAAGAGTGTCGGGGAGTACAGAGAGGTCTCCTACAGCGTCCGCAGCTCAGCTCGGTAGACATGGAGGTGAACGGCATTCATGCCAGGAAGTGGGTACGCCCTTCTGCTGGGCCTGTCCGTGGCGGGAGTGGGGTGGGGGTTGGGGGATGGGGTCAAGCCAAACTTATCAGGGGTCGAGCTGAGTTTGGATTTTGCTGTTGCTGTGGCTGCTGTCAGCGCACCACCAGCTTCACTGTAGAGCCCGATTTTTTCAGTATCTGCTCCACGCTGAGTATCAGCGTTCCATGTTGTGCGTGCGTCTTGGAGAGGGTCTCTGCACTCCTGTGGTGGCGCTGGCGCTGGCACTGGCGCTGTCTGTGGTCCTGTCCAACCCCGCTGGGCCGGGGCCTGGCGGTGGGGTTTTCTCTATAGCCCTGCCCTTCTCTCCGTGGTGGGCGGGTTCTGAATACAGGCCCAGGAAGTTTGTGCACCTCAGTCTTAGGGGTACGATTTTTTTCTTACCCATCTGTGCTCGGGAAGGGGCGGGGAGTGGTTACAGGCTTCACTGTCCTTCCCCCAACAGCAAACAAGGCTCTTATTTCCTGGGGGAGCAGGAAGGTGGGAGCCGAGGCTCTGCCCCCTGTCTGGGCTTCAGTGAGGGGCGTTTTCTCTGGGTGTCTTTCTGCCCCTCATCTTTCTTCGGAGCACCCAGTAGGTCCTTTGAGAGCTATAGACCACATCTGTGCCTACAGCTCTCCAGGGTCCCACTCGCTCACAGCAGCCCCTCCTTGGCCTTGATCAGTTGGGACTTTTAGCTGAATTCTCACCTGCAGGCACTGCAGCCCCACCTCCCTCCCACGCTGGGCCCCAGGTGGCTCGGAGTTCTCCTGGGGGGGGCGGGGTACCAAATTTCCCGAGAGTCCTGGCCATCTGGTGGCCCTGCTGCTCCAGCTCTCTTAGGGGTTTAAGAAAAGTTATGCTTTTGTAGGCTGTCTGGCTTTTTCTTGTTGTGGGGTGGGAGCGATGCTCTCTCCAGCTTTTGACATCCTGAGCAGCACCTCCTGCTCGATCCGTCCACTGACTGGTCCACTAAACGCAGCGTGTGCATCCTGGCGGTCTCTTTAAGACGACCGGCTGGGGTGTGAGCGGAAGTTGTAGCGCTTCTATTTCTATTTATTTTTACAGCTCTCTCTAGAAACAAAACAAAACGAACACACACACACACACACACACACACACACACCAAAAACAACAAAGAAGCAAAAACCTCCAGAGAAGGACACCTCTCTGGCAGAAATGAAATGAGACGGCATCCCGGAGACTCAGGGACACGCGAGAGTGCCTGCCATCACCAGGGTGGGAGCTGGTGAATGTCAGTTCCCTTGCAATTTCCAGACACAGCACAGCGACATTCCTGATTCAGCCTCCATCCCCTGAAGTGCCAGGCCCCACTGTGACATCCGGCGTCGGGTACCGTCCTAGTGGTTCGCTTGCCAGGCTCCCCACAGAAATGCTGAGGATGGGCAGGGAAGGCTGGACTCTTCTCATCTCTGGATGTCGAGGGCCCGTTCAGGAGGAAGGGCGAAGGGCCCTGGCGCCAGTGGCTCAGTAGGCATTCTGGCTACCCCTCGCCTTGGCCTCCCGACAGGAGCCTCTGCCAAGCCCATCATTGAATGAGGGGTACACTGAGGCCCACAGACGGCCCTGGGTTATACAGCCCACCCCTTGTAAGACTAGGCCCAACCAAAGCCGCTGACGACTGGTTCTGTGCTCGATCAGCCCGCGCGCCGCCTCTGGCCCTCTGTGACCGGCCGGGCAGGTGGGAAGAACGGAGGAGAAGCAAAACCTCCGATTCACGACTCCCCATCCGGGGTGCAACGGGCGAAGGAGAAGAGGCGCGTCTGCACAGGAGCTTTATTTCACACGCTTCTCTGACCCGAGTGGGGGTGCTGCAGGCTTCCCTTGAGATTCCTCCTGGTTCCCTTCAGCCCTGGGCCCAGCTGAGGGAGGCGAAGGTGGTACCTTTTTTGCATTTCCGAGCAAGGCCCCCAAAACTGACCCAGTGGAGGCC
>PVKZ01004490.1:0-81288 GCA_004027375.1 Macroglossus sobrinus
CCCCGCTCCGCCCCCAGGCCTCTGCCCCGCCCCCTGGCCCCCCGCCTCGCTCAGCTGCCCTTGTCACTCACAGCTCGTAGATTATCGCGTCGAGTTCAGCAAATGGTGGATCAACGAATTCAAGACGATCAAGTTCCCCTCGCAGGGGACCATCTTCGACTACTACCTGGACCCCGACACCAAGAAATTCCTGCCCTGGACGGACAAGGTGCCCTCCTTTGAGCTGGACCCGGACGTCCCGCTGCAGGTAACCAACCGCCCGGCCGGGAACGGCGCCGGCCCCCGGCGACTTCGGGGCAGCACCGGGCGTCCCAGCCCGCGCCGTGGGCCCAACGGGCAAACGCAGCCGGCGCTCAGCTGCAGGGCCCCCCTAAGTAACACGGGGGTGCTCAAGGAGCAGCTCGGGTGTGCACGCGATGGGCCGGAGGGGTCACGGCTCCGCCCCCCCCCCCGCCCGGCCCCGCCCCCCGCCCCGCAGGCCTCGCTGGTGCACACCACGGAGACCATCCGCATTCGCTACTTCATGGACCTGCTCATGGCCAAGTCGTGGCCGGTGATGCTGGTGGGGAACGCCGGCACCGGCAAGTCGGTGCTGATGGGGGACAAGCTGGAGAGCCTGGGCACCGACGAGTACCTGGTGCAGGCCGTGCCTTTCAACTTCTACACCACCTCGGCCATGCTGCAGGGTGGGCCGGGGCGCGGGGGGCGGGGGCGCTGCGGGGCCGCGGGGTGAGGTCTCGGTGGAGGACCAGGCTGGCCCTCACAGCCCGGCCCACACACAGGGGCCACGTGGCTGCTCCCCCCCCACCCCCACAGACCCGGGGACTCGCCTCTCCATTCCCACACCCACCCTCCGGAGGGGCTGGAGGCCAACCTGCTCCCTGCTCCCTTCCCCCTCCCCCTCCCCCAGGGGTCCTGGAGAAGCCGCTGGAGAAGAAATCGGGGCGGAACTACGGGCCGCCCGGCACCAAGAAGCTGATCTACTTCCTCGACGACATGAACATGCCCGAGGTGGACAAGTACGGGACGGTGGCCCCCCACACCCTCATCCGACAGCACATGGACCACAAGCACTGGTGAGCTGCGGGCGGGGGGCGGGGCCTCAGCTGGAGGGGGCAGACCACATCGTCCCCCCCCCACCTCGCCTGCATTCCTCCAGCCTGCGGGGGCTGTGACGGGGGACACAAGCAGTTACAAGGAGACAGAAGCAGTTACAGAGGGAGGGGAGACCTCTGAAGGCACCCCTGCTGCCCCCCGGGGTGGCTCACAGACATTCCTGGGGGTGTGGGGGGCGGCACCACAGCGGGAAGCTGGAGGCTGAGTCTGTCCTGGCCACGGGCTGGACCTTAGAGGGGCAGCAAATGCTGTGTTTAGAGACCCCGTGGAGGGAGTATGCAAAGGGGCTGGGGTGACTGGAGTGAGTGAGCCAGCGGAGAGGGTACCGGGGCGGCCGCAGCCAGACCCGGGACCCCCGGCCGCCAGACAGCGCGGACCCCCTCCAGAAAGAGGGAACAGGGAGCCAAGGGCGGCATGATTAAGCCCGCGGTGTGGAGAGATCACACGTGTGACGTGCTTAAAACACGGTGACGGCCTGGCAAGTAGCCCAGGCCAAATCTGGGGGTTCCGAGGCCAGGAGGACCCGAGGAAGCCCGTCAGAAACCAGTGGGCAGGTGTGCGGAGCCTGCCCCTCACCTCCGAGAACTAGAGGCACGCAGGGGCTAAGTGGCCGCTCGAGGTCACGGCCCTGACAAGTGGCGGAGCTAGAGGTCGTGCCCCTTGGGGGTCACGCCCACATTTGCCTGACTCCACTGCCTGCCTTTGCCCCACTGCACTTGATGCCAACCCCCCCGAGCTCACGGCTGTGGGAACGCGGCGAGGACAGCCACGGCGTGCCGCTGGCGTTTATCAGGGCATGGGGCTCAGGGGAGGCACCCAGGGGCCTGCTCTGGCCCAGGCCTGAGGACCAGGCAGTGCTGTGGGCGGGGCGGCCAGGGCCGAGACCGGCGGGAGCAGGAGAGAAACCATGAGGGCTGCGGGACCACCCACCGCGAGCCCTCAGTCACACGGGCCCCGGGTCCCACGCCTTCAAAATGGGTTCACCAGGTCCTGGGCCTTACGGGGAGGCACAGAAAAACCCCTCTGGAACAGCAGACGAGGGTGGCCCCGCGGCTGACGGGGCAGGGTGGACTGTGGACTGGCAGTTTCAGCATGTGGAGGAGACGGCGACCCAGAGCCCCGCCTGCCACATGGCCTGCAGACGGGGAAGCTGCCGAGCGAGCTGATGGGAGGACACGGGAGAACGCCCCCGTGGCCTGGGGGAGGCGTGGGCGGGAGGGGCTCCTTGAACACGGATTTCAGAAGCAGGAGCCACAAGACCACACCTCGATGGCTTCGATTCACGGCACAGTTAGGGAGCACTGTTGGTGAGAGACCCCGCCAGGGGCGGACAGAGGGCGGAGGTGACGGCATGGGAGGGGACACTCGCGGGGCTAACGCCCACGGTGGGTTTACGCCCGGAGCACACAAGGCATTTGCAGAAGCCGGAGGAACGGCGAGAACCCCCATCAGAAAAGCACACATAACGGGGGTGAACCCCAAAGGCACGGGGGGACGTGCGAGCCCCACGCCCCACGCCCCACGCCCCACGCCGCCTTCGACCACGTCTGGGCCCTCGGGGGCTCCGTCAGTGTGCCAGCCCTGGGGGCCCTGCTGAGCCCGATCGCCCGCCACGGCCATCACCGGCCACGGTGCCTGTGCGAGCGGTGGCGAGCAGGTGCTGGACACGCGCCTTCTCCCCCGTGCGCCTCGGCCTCGTGACGGCCCCCCGAGGCAGCAGAGGCTGACGGACTCGCCCCGAGTCCTGAGGCTGCTCAGCGGGCACCCCGAGCTGCTGAGCCGCCGCCCGCGTCCGAATGTCTCTCGAGAGCGTGAAGTGAAGTTGGCCGTGTCGTGTAGAACAGACATTTCTTGGGTTGGGGTTTTTTTTTCTAGCCACGTTTGAGGCACGGCTGCTGGGCCGGGGGTGCGGGGAGCGGGGTGAGGGGGGTGTGGAATGCCCACGCTGGTGTCCCCGTGCAGGTATGACCGGCAGAAGCTGACGCTGAAGGAGGTCCACAACTGCCAGTACGTGGCCTGCATGAACCCCACCGCGGGGTCCTTCACCATCGACCCCAGGCTGCAGGTAGGGCTATCCTCAGCCGCCCGTCTGCGGCTGCCGGGGCGTGGGGGGCCGTTCGGGCCAATGAGAATGCAAGCGTGGATGGGGGAGGACATCAGGGCTGCAGGCTGGCACTCTGGAGAGCCCCCCGATCTTTCAGGGGGCCCCAGATCCAGCAAATGAAAACACAGACGCCAGGCAAGGCTGGATGGCAGGCGGACGACAAATAATTGCCCCACCATACCCGGGGCGGGCAGGCTGTCCTGTAGGGTCCGCAGCCCTGCGCAGGCGGGAGCTCGCCCGCGGGTGACCGCGACGGGTGGGGACCTGGACCACAGACCCAGGCCTGGCGGCAGAGACAGCCTTTCGCCTCCACCAAAACTTTTCTTGGGAGCATGAAGTACACTTGGCTGTTTCAGACAGAGTCACTGTTTCACAGGCTCATGCCACATAGAAGGCACAGTGGCCATCCCAGACGTGCTCGCAGACACGGGGAGGGCGGGTGGGGACAGAGTCTGCACCCGGGAGGGTGGCCCGGCCACCGGCGGGTCCCCAGGAGGGGGCCTGACGGGGCTTGGTGGTTGCTCCGCCCAGCGCCATTTCTGCGTGTTCGCTGTGAGCTTCCCGGGCCAGGAGGCCCTCACCACCATCTACAGCACCATCCTGTCCCAGCACCTGGCCTACCGCGCGGCCCCCATGGTGGTGCAGAAGATGAGCAGCCAGCTGGTGGCCTCGGCCCTGGGTAAGCCCGCCAGCCTTCGCCCCCGTCCCGTCCGTAAGCCCTACTGCTCCGTGGAGCCGATGGCCACTTCCTCTTCCCCCCGGTAAATATTTCATTTAAACTTTTCAAGCAACATTTTTTAAATGATGCTGTGTTTCGACAGGAGACGTGACATCCAATCGCAGCAGGGGGAGGTGCGGATAAGAAATTTGAGTGTGTAGGGATGATTTACCCGTCCCTGGGACAGCAGTTTGCTGACTTAATTTGTCACCAGTTTGTAGTCTCTTTGCTTTTGAGACTCTGCCTCAAGCTTTGCACGTCCCCAGGCTGTTAGGGGTGCGTGAGAATCGACGTTTCTCTTTCTTGTAACAGCGCTGCACCAGAAAGTCACGACCACGTTCCTTCCCACGGCCATTAAGTTTCATTACATCTTCAACCTCCGGGACCTGTCCAATATTTTCCAGGTACTGACTGCTCTTTCAGCTCTGTGCCAGGCCACCTTGTGTGGCCAAGTGCCTGACCCACAAGCACTCGCCCCTGCGGCTGCTCCCAGGAGAGAAAACACAGTGACCAGTGGGCTGAGGACAGTGATGGTGATGGTGACGGTAATGACGGTGATGTCAGCAATGATGGTGATGATGATGGTGATGATGGTGATGGTGATGATGATGACAGTGATGATGGCAATGATGGTGACAATGATGGTGACAGTGACGGTGACAGTAATGGTGGTGATGGTGATAATGGTGATGGTATGGTGACGGTGATGATGATGTGATGGTGGTGATGATTATATGACAGTGATGATGATGGTGATGACAGTGATAATGTGATCATGGTGATGATGATGGTGACAATGATGATGATGGTGATGGTGATGATGGTGATGACAGTGATGATGGTGATATTGGTGTGATGGTGATGATATGTTGATGGTGACGGTGATGATGATGGTGACAATGATGATGATGGTAATGGTTATAGTGATGTGATAGTGATGTGTTGATGGTGATGATAATGGTGGCGATGATTATATGATGGTGGTGATGACAGTGATGACAGTGATATGTGATGATGCTGACAGTGACGGTGACGGTGATGGTGGTGATGGTGCTGCTGACGGTGGTGATGGTGGTGCTGATAGTGATGATATTTCCTCTTATTTGCTGACTGTGTAACCTGAGCCAGGCACTAGGTTTGGCCACTTATACCCCAATTTTCTCCTCCAAACGGCACGTCCTACATCTAAGGGGGTGCAAGGCTCAGGGAGGTTAAGTCATGCCTGCCTCCCCCCACTTCGAGTGTCAGCTCAAATGTCCTGCCCTCAGGAGGCCCCCCTCCCCCCCACAGACTGATGTCACTGCCCCGTCTGTGTCGTTCGTAACACATCACAGCGATGATTTTGTTCGCCTGCTTGCGTCTCCTAGAATGCAGACTCCGTGAAGGCAGGGTCTGCCTCGTCACGGCTGTGTCCCCAGGGCCCAGAAAAGTGTCTGGGAAACAGTAGAACCCTCGGCAAGCACCTGCTGAACTTGCCCAGGTCACTTGGCTGGCAAACGGCTGGGCCAGGACTGGACGGGCTGGCCGCAGAGCCCGAGCAGGAGCCCGCTGCTCGGCGGCCCTCGATTAGCCACCCCTGGGATTAGCCGCCCCTGGGATTAGCTGCCCCTGTCCCGTGTCCACCCTGCGCCCCGCTGGAGGACGAAGCCCCTCCCCTGTCTTGCGAGGACCACGCCCCCGCATCGCTCCGCTTCCAGCCGCTCGGGTCTGCGTGGGCTTGGCGATCGGCGGCCGCCTTGGCCCCGAGCCGCAGCGGGGCGGCCCGCTCGCCTCACCCGCGCGCAGCCCGCGTCTTGCCGAGTGTGAGCTCCCCGTGCCCGGGGCAGGGGCTCCTGTTCTCCACAGCCGAGATCCTGAGAACCCCGCTCGACCTCGCCCGCCTCTGGCTGCACGAGGCCGAGAGGGTGTACGGCGACAAGATGGTGGACGAGAAGGACCAGGACACGCTACGCAGGGTCACCATGGCGTCCACCAAGAAATTCTTTGACGTGAGTCAGGCCGCCGGGTCCCCGTGCCGAGCCCGGCAACGCCCTCCTCAGGCAGAGTCAGGGCCGCGAGCGACCCCCGCCCTCCGGGGGCAGCCCCCCACGTGCGGAGGGTGGGACGGGCCACGTGGAGTCCCCCCACAGGGGTGGCTCCGAGCGAGAAGGAACTGGCCCCTCAGTGGGTCCCGGGGTGCCGACCCCCCCTCTGTCCGCTTGGGGTGGAGAAGGGCCCTGCCCGGTAAGAGAAAGGATGGCGAGCACGAGACGGACGTAAAATCACGTCAGACACGAGGAAGGGACCTTCCAGCACGTGCCGTGAGCCCATGAGGGAAGGGGAGGCGGTGAGACCCGGACGGTGGTTTACGGGACGATGGCCAGCGGACAAGGCCAGCGCCCTCCGCCGTCCCACGTCTTCCCAGAGGATCGGGTGTTCTTGGACACTGGGCGTGTTCCTCGCGTGGTGCGGATTGGCCCGTCCCAGCGGGGCCCCCAGCCTGGCCCGAAGCACGTGGCAGGGCGCCGCGGCCACTGCCGATGACGAGCGTCTTGTTCCCCGTCCCCAGGACCTCGGTGACGAGCTCTTGTTTGCCAAACCGAACATCTTCTGCCACTTCGCTCAAGGGATCGGCGAGCCCAAGTACCTGGCGGTCACGGACGTGGCTCACCTGAACAAGCTGCTGGTGGACGTCCTGGACAGCTACAACGAGGTCAACGCCGTCATGAACCTGGTGAGCGGCGCTGGCCCGGACAGCGTGGGCGCGGGCCCGCACGCGGACGTCCCGGCCTGGCGCCTCGAGGGGCTCCGGGCCACACGGCCCGTGGCGGACACTGCCAGGGGGGTGCTGGGGGCTGCTGGGGGATGTCGGGGACCGCAGGGGGCTGCCAGGTGCTGCTGGGGGCTTCCAGGGGCTGCCAGGGACCGTGGGGGGCTGCCAGGCGCTGCCAGGGGCTTCTGGGGGCTGCCAGGGGCTGCTCGGAGCTGCTGGGGACTGCAGGGACCGCCAGGGACTGCCAGGGGCCGCCGGGGACCGCCTGGGGCTGCGGGGGACCGCAGGGCACGGCAGGCGAGCCCACCGCGGCAGATGCTGACGTGCGCCCGGCCGCTGCAGGTGCTGTTCGAGGACGCCGTGGCCCACATCTGCAGGATTAACCGCATCCTGGAGGCGCCCCGCGGGAATGCGCTGCTGGTGGGCGTGGGCGGCAGCGGCAAGCAGAGCCTGTCCCGCCTGGCCGCCTACATCAGCTCGCTGGAGGTGTTCCAGATCACCCTCAAGAAGGGCTACGGGGTCCTGGACCTCAAGGTGAGACGCGGCCCTTCGACGAGCCGCTCGCCTTCAGGGGGTCGGGGGACAGGGCGGCCGGGGGAGCAGGGAAACCTCTCCCCAGCCCTGCTCCCAGGGCGGAGCAGCCGGCGCACGTGCCCCACCTGCCACCGCCTCCGGCGGGGTCTGCGTCCCAGGGACGAAAGGCCGGGAGACACGGTGGCCGGCGGCCACGCCCAGGTGACGAGAGCGGAAGGGGGTGTGCGTCTCAGCTGCTCGGGAGGTTGGCGTCTGTGACGTCACCGCAGAGAACAGCAGCGAAGCATTCGCTCGGTGCCCCGGGTCCCCCGCTGGTCAGCCACGCTCCCGCTCCCGCGGGAATAACTCAGAACCGTGACTCAGCGTCACCGTGCGCTCCCAAGCCTGGCCGGCTGCCGTCTGAACCGATGGACCACACACACATCAGCGTACACCGCTCTCCTATCCCAGGACTCAGGACCCCGAAAGGTCGCATTCCCGGCAGCCGCGTGCTGGTCACACACGCTGCATCCAGAGCGGAGCGTGGCGGTGGCACCTGCAGTTCGAACAGAAACTCACCCGACCGGGCCACATGGTGCCAAGGCTGCTGCTGTGGGCCAGGGCGGCACCAGAGCCAGGGGGACCCTCCCCAGGACACGTGGCCCTGGCGGTCCTCGCCAGGTGGCTTTGGGGGAACGCGTCTGGAGCCCGGCAACCCGGTCCCGGCGGGAGGGATGGGGTGGCCTGTGGGCAGAGACCCTGAGACGGGTGACAGGGCCAATGAGCTCGTCGTCAGCCCGCCTCTCCTGGCACTGCCAAGCAGGCCCCGCCAGGGACGGTGACTGAATAAGCCTCTGGCTTCTGACTGTCACTGTCCCTGCTGTATCTAGTGTGTGAGCCTAATGGTATCGTTCGTC
This sequence comes from Macroglossus sobrinus, assembly GCA_004027375.1. NCBI lineage: Eukaryota > Metazoa > Chordata > Mammalia > Chiroptera > Pteropodidae > Macroglossus > Macroglossus sobrinus. The sequence continues at coordinate 8,121 of PVKZ01004490.1, forward strand.
CTCGTGATTCCGTCGCACTCTGCTCTGTCCTCACGGGGGTTTCGTTCCCGACGCCTCGCTCGAGGGCTGGTCGTGGGTACTGGGTCCTCGCTGTGCTATTCTGGTCACAGGCGGGAGCTGCAGCTGCTCTGCGGTCTTCTCTGTGGCAACTCCTGACACCTGCACCCACGGCGAACCCGCTTCGCCCTAGCCGTCCGTTAGCGCTTATTCAGCGGCTTCTGTGGATCCAGAGGTCAGGACAGAGACAGACGGGGCGAAGGGACCTCACACCCTATCGGAGGAAGGACGTGACATGCGTTTATCAGATACATTGTTGTTTTGCTGTAACGATAGTGTCAGAGTAAGATAGATGGTAACAATGTACGTGATACACCATAACATACTGTAACATAGTGTCAGAGTAAGATGGTAACAATGTACGCATTACACTGTAACATACGCGTCCACGATGACGGGATAGGATACGAAGTTTGTGCCATGGGCTGTGGGCGCCCACGGGAGGACAGAGATGCAGCAGGAAAAGGGGTCAGGGTCCGACCCTGAGGGACAGCATGGTCCCAAGAAAACGAGATGCCATCGAGACGTGTGAGCAGAGGAAAGGCAAGGCCGGAACAGAGTGGAGGATGGTCCGGTGACAGCGGAGAGGGGAGGCGCCGCAGAAGCCCCGGTGGCCCCACGAAGGCTGGAATCAGCCGCGCAGAGAGGAGGGGGCAGGGAGGGACGCGAGCGAGAGCCCAGGGGCAGCCAGCAGACCGAGGTGGGTGGGCAAAGACTCAGCCCTGTCATCTTGTGCTCATGACGTGGGCTGAGAAAGTTCGCTGTCCATCTTATACCTGTGGTCACACCGTTTCCGCCCCCTTCCCTGAGACTCTCTCCCAAATGTGGCTCCGTGCTCCCTCCTGCCTACCCACAATGACAAGGGAGAGTGCCAGGTGTCCCTCCATCAGTGCTGTCCCTGGAGACGGTGAGCTGCAGGCCACCCGTAACGTCCTCGGCCTGATGGTGATGGCATGTGGGGAGGGGACCCCCAGGAGCTCGGCGTCCGGAGCGGACGATGGCGTCCGCAGCTGGGGCGGTGACGAGCACGGTGGCACCTTGGCCCAGACGGGAAACGAGGGTGGAGACGGAAGACCAGGCAGCCGGGTCACACGTATGGGGAGAAGCCGAGGAGATGGAGGACACGGCTTCACGTGTGAGGGCGTCTGAGGAATTAGCGGACACCGGGGCGGAGACGGCCCACACGAAACTGGACACGGGGGGTTGGCAGGGCCGGGGAAAGGTGGAGGTGGCACTCTGGGGACAGGCGTCTGCGGCCTAAGAAGGTGCAGTGGGTGCCGGCTTCCCCTGGGACAGGGCAGCCTGCTCGGAAGGAAGAGCGACTTTGCAAGACAGTGCCCAGGCCCTGGGGGGCCACCGGGCTTCCCAGAATCGGCCGCTCCAGCCTGGACCTGGCGTGGCTGACCGCTCCCTCCAGCCAGGAGCCCGAGCCCGAGCCCGGTGTGACCCGCTCCGAACTCGGCGTGGACCTGCTGCCTGGGACGACCGCTGGGCCTGCGTGGACAGTCAGGTCTCCACGCCGGACACAGCCACCAAGGCTGCGTCATCGGCCTCTGCCAGCGTGCGCCAGACGGCTGAGGAGTGACAAGGGACAGAGTGTCCCCCGCTCCACGGCCCCGCTGGTCCCGGCCGGCCCCGTGGTGGAGGCGGTGTCCGAGGGCACGGCCCCAGCTGGACCCCACCTGTGACTCTGCTCTCCACGCTCGGGGCTTCCCTCCAGAGACGGTTTTTCGCTCGTCGAAACGTAGGAAATATGAGGCTGGCTTTTGACCCCAGGCCCATGCCGGTCAGCTCCAGCTAGGTGACCCTGGCGACGTTTCTCTCTGAACAGAGGGACGCCGGGGACGAGGCCTCGCTTCCAGAGGGCGAAGCCGAGCCCCTCGGGACACCTGTGGTGGACACTTTTAAAGCCTTGTACACAGTGACAGAGGCCCAGAGGTCTCCAAGGAAAATTAGACATCACAGACGAGCAGGTCACCAAAACCTCGAACACTCACACTGATACTCGGACGACACCGACAGACGTTTTGAATGTGCGTTTTCACGCAATAAGTTGGAGAATTTTTCGAAACGAGCAGGCCACTCACAGCTGTCACCTATCCGCGCTTCCAGGCACCACGCAAGAAGCGGCCGTGTCACCTCGGAACCCCGCTAGGGGCGGCGGCGGCCCTGTGCGCGTCGGGAGGGCCCCCGTGTCCAGTCCCCCGGTCCAAGCCCGCGGTGCACGCACTCGGGGCCTTTTCCCTCCGTGCGTGGGCGGCAGCCCCCTCGGAGCACGCGCAGTCCCGTCCGGACCACATGGCTCGGTGGCGCTGTGCAGCCGCCACCACCGCCGCCCCCAGGAAGTTCCCAGGCTGACGCTCTGCGCCCATGATGCGTAACTTCCCCTCCCCCAGCCCCTGGCACCCCGCTTTCCACTTCCTGTCCCTGCGAGGTCGCGCGTCTGGGGGCCTCGTGTGAGGGGCACCGTGCGGCGTTTGTCCCTCTGCGGCTGGCGTATCGTCCGCAGGCTCATCCGTGGGGCAGGAGGTCCTTGCGTCCGGGGGCCAAGTGGCCGTGCGGGCGGACCGCACCGCGCGCGCCGGCCCCACCCCCCGCCGTGTCCCGACCGAGCGCCCTGCAGGCACAGACCGCCCGTGTGTCCCCCCGGCACAGGCGGACCTGAGCGCCCAGTACGTCAAGTCGGCCGTGAAGAACGTCCCGTCGGTGTTCCTGATGACCGACTCGCAGGTGGCCGAGGAGCAGTTCCTGGTGCTGATCAACGACCTGCTGGCCTCGGGCGAGGTCCCGGGGCTGTTCGCGGACGACGACGTGGAGAACATCATCGCGTCCATGCGGCCGCAGGTGAAGTCGCTCGGCATGAACGACACGCGGGAGACCTGCTGGAAGTTCTTCATCGAGAAAGTGCGCAGGCAGCTCAAGGTGCCGTCGCCGTCGCCGTGCCCGTCCCCGTCCCTGTCCCCGTGCCCTTCCCCATGCCCGTGCCCGTCCCCGTGCCCGTCCCCGTCCCCGTGCCCGCCCCCGTGCCCGTCCCCGTCCCCATGCTTGTGCCTGTCCCCGTGCCCATCCCCGTCCCTGTTCCCGTCGCTGTCCCCGTCCCCATCCCCATCCCTGTCCCCATTGCTGTCCCCGTCCCCGTGCCCATCCCCATCCCCATGCCCGTCCAGTGCCCATCCCCGCAGGGTCCTGGGGCCTCCGGGGGGTGGTGGTGGGGGTGGGAGGGGCCACTCCCGGGGTAAGGACATCTGTTGGGAGAGGATGCGGGGGCGGCCTGATGGGCGTGGGCCATTAGGTACCAGTGGCCAAAGAGAGTGTTTTACACACACACATGCACACACACACACGTGGACACTTGCACGCACGTGCATGCACACGTGCACATATAGCGCATGCACACACATGTGAACGCACATGCACACCACACGGTGCACACACGTGTACATGCACATGCACACATGCACATGCGCGCACGCACACACACAGCGAGTTTAAATGCATGTGTAGCTTCAGCGTCCCCTCTCAGGGGAAGCAGGCTGAACTAACCACCTGGTTAGTGGCCAGGTGGCCACTGCCCCTCGTGGGGAGGGTGATCCGACCCCACAGCTCGGCTAGCACCTGCTGGCTCTCACGTCCCTGCCCCGGGCAATCTGTGAAGCGAGTCTCTTTGTCACCCTTGTCTGGTGACCCAGTCCAATCAGCTAAGTCGTTGGGGGGGGCGAGGGCCCCCCACAGGTGTGCTCCCTGCCCCTGGCCCCTTCCTCGGTGGGGCGGCCACCTCCAGGGAGCCAGCACCACGCCTGGGGAAGGAGGGACATTACCAGGAGAGGCCACCATGAGAAAGAGGTCCCCGGCCCAGTGGGAGGGACGCCTGGGGCCCTGTCTGCAGCCCCTTCTGCGGCCGGGGTCCCGGGGAGTCCAGCCTGTCTGGGGGTGGCCACCATCCTCGGGGGCTTGGAGGAGGCTCTGAGTCCCTGGGGATCAGACCTGCTCGAGGGAAGGTGGCCTTCCCCGTTCTTGGCTTCCTCCACTCGGCCCCCCTCTCCAGGGCCACTCCGGGAGGGTGGAGCTGACCCTGAGCCGGCACGCGCTCCCGGGACTTGGGGACCTGAGCCCACGCGGCACGTGTCTGGCTAAGCGAGCGTCCTGCCTAGCGGCGGGGTCGGCCGGTGCCCCAGCCCTCTGAGCCCCCCCGTGCTCTGTGCCCAGGTGATCCTGTGCTTCTCCCCTGTGGGCTCCGTCCTGCGCGTGCGGGCGAGGAAGTTCCCAGCCGTGGTCAACTGCACGGCCATCGACTGGTTCCACGAGTGGCCGGAAGACGCCCTGGTGTCCGTCAGCGCCCGCTTCCTGGAGGAGACGGAGGGCATCCCGGTGCGTCGCAGGGCCCGGCCCCCTCCGTCACCCTCTGTCACCCTCCGGCCCCCTCCGTCGCCCTCCGTCACCCTCCGTCACCCTCCAGCCCCCTCCGTCATCCTCCATCACCCTCCGGCCCCCTCTGTCACCCTCTGTCACCCTCCGTCACCCTCCGTCGCCCTCCGTCACTCTCCGTCACCCTCCGTACTCTCCGGCCCCCTCCGTCGCCCTCCGTCACCCTCTATCACCCTCTGTTGCCCTCTGTCACTCTTCGTCACCCTCCGCGCTGACGCTCACGGGGCTGGGAGGGTCCCCACCCTCTGCCCCCGGGGCCGGGATTTGGGTGAGGAGAGCGAGGTGCTCGCCTTGGGTGCACAGTGTAAGGAGCTCCCAAAACCTCAGTAATCAAGACCCGTGACGTCTTAATGGAACGTTTTAAAAACCAACACTGATGCTGAAAACTTCCCAAGGAACCAAACTGTGAACAGACACGGCCGCTGTTTGTCGGTTCCTCGGCCCTGCGTCACCGTGCGGGGGACAGAGCACTGGACGGAGCCCTGGGTGGCGCAGCCTCACCGGCCGGCAGGGCCTCGTCTGCCGGTCGAGCCGCCCAGGCTGGGGGAGGGGCGGCGTCTCGTGCAGGGTCCCCCGCGAGTGAGGGAAGCCCCACCTTGCCATTCCCGGTGGCCAGCGGCCTCCTCTTCCCCGCGGCCCCTCCAAGAGGGAGGGGGCCGGGCCACCAGGGAGCAGGGAGGCGACGGCCGGGTCCTGCCTTTGCAGTCGGAGGTGAAGGCCTCCATCAGCCACTTCATGGCCTACGTGCACACGACGGTCAACGAGATGTCCAAGGTGTACCTGGCCACCGAGCGGCGCTACAACTACACGACGCCCAAGACCTTCCTGGAGCAGATCAAACTCTACCAGAACCTGCTGGCCAAGAAGAGGAGGGAGCTGGTCGCCAAGATCGAGAGGCTGGAGAACGGCCTCATGAAGCTGCAGAGCACGGCTTCCCAGGTAGGGAGGGCGCGGCCTCGGACGCGGGTTCCGGAACCTTCCCCGGCGCCCCGGCAGGAACTCCGAGAGCGTGCACAGGCTGTGACATGACAGCCGGGTTCGAAGCGCTTTCGTAATGCCAGCGCCGTGCTGAGCGCTCACGTCAGCCCTGCGTCTGGGGTGCAAAGGCAGGGGGGCGGGCGGTGCCCGTCAACATGCGTCCACCCCGCAACGCCCTTGGCCGTGGCGACCAGAAGGGAAAGGCTTCGGCCACACTCAGATTCGGGACGTGCTGAGTTTTAGGTTTTCTGCGGGCTTTAAATGTCCTTGACGTGTAGTCCCGGCTTCCTCACCCTGACGGCCCCCATCGGCACCCGAGGGGGCCCGGTAAACAGCCACCACCTCCCTGCTGGGGTGTGACCGGCCGCGGGGTGCACAGACGGGGCGGCCCAGCCTTTCTGCCCCCGAGGGGGCTGGCGCTGAACCCCGGCTCTAGCGGAAGCCCCACTGAACCACAGGCAGCGCTGGACAGTGCAGGGCCGGCCGAGGCCACCCCGTGGGGCGGGGGTGACAGCTCTGCCAGGAGCCAGGAGGAGGCTGCTTTCCACCTGGATGGCTCTGTCCGCGCAGAGGACCAGGGCCGGCCCACCCAGCGGGCTGCTGCTTTTCCCCAAGGTCCCTTCTGGCCCCGGCCCGGGCCCTAGGACTTAGTGCGTGCTCCCAGCTGCGGACGGTGACCGCCCCGGAGCCACCCGCAGGCGGTGGGAGCTGCGGAGACCGGGGAGAGCACTGCCCGTCACCTACCCTGGAGCCACGCGCAGGCTCCCCACACTGCACTCCGTCCCCGGGGCCAGGTGCTGTCTCGCAGCCGAGGGCCCCTCGGCCACCTTGACCGCCAACCCTGAGTAACGGGAGCGTGTCTAGCGCCTGAGGCCCGTGCACAGCGGTGGGTGCTCCATACTCCGCCTGGAGCAGTTGAAAGATGCTTCGAAACCAGGGCCTGCCGCTCTGCTCGTCCCCGTGGCCGCTGCGGCCACCGGCCTGTCCCGGGGGAGGGCGGCGCGTGGCAGGCTGGCGCAAGCGCGCCCGTCTCCGGGTGCCTCCTCCCGCACAGGTGGACGATTTGAAAGCCAAGCTGGCGATCCAGGAGGCTGAGCTCAAGCAGAAGAACGAGAACGCGGACAAGCTGATCCAGGTGGTGGGCGTGGAAACCGAGAAGGTCAGCAAAGAGAAGGCCATTGCCGACGAGGAGGAGATCAAGGTGGAGGTCATCAACAAGGTGGGCGTCCGGGGGCGTCCGGCCGGGCCCCCCGAGGGGTCCAGGCAGATCGCGTGCGTTCCCAAACCAGCAGAGCTCCCCGGGGTGGGGGGAGCATGTCTCCCGAGCACGGGGCCCCCAGATGAGAAGAAGGCTGTCCCCTAGAGAAGTGCTCCAGAGTGGGGTCCCCTGGCCAAGGGGGCCGCACCCCCAGGAGCTGGCAGAAATGCAGGTTCTCAGGCCCGGGCCCTGCTGTGCTGAATGGGGTCTGCGTGTCAACAAGGACAGTGCTGGAGCCTGGCCTCGGACAGACTCACTGCCCTTGGCCCTCAGAGGGCCCGGGGTCACGGCCAGGGCCGCCCCCAGCGGGAGGCCCCTGTCACCGATGGCCTGATCTCCCGTCGCCCCTCCCTGCGCCCGTTTAAGCCATCATCGGTCGTGGCTGCCTGAGCGTCTAAACTGAGTGTCCCAGGGACCACCTGCCACCTCTGGAGGCGCAGGGCAGCGCGAGGGGCCCCTTCCGAGGCCGACAGGAGGAGGGGCCGGAGCTGGGGTGCGGACGGCGCTCGGGCCAGACGGGGTGGCCGGGAGCTCTGTCCCGCCTCTCACGTGCCCTGGACACAGCACGGTCCTCTCCGGCGGACGTGGAAACCAAGGCTTGGTGTGGGCGGCCACATGCCAAGGACTCGAAAGTAGCAAGTGACAGAGTCGGGCTCCCAGCCAGGCCCTGCAGGGAGGCTGGAGCCAGGAGAGAGGACGGTTCCCACACCTGAGTGCCCCGGGCTCCTCCTTGGGACCTGAGGGTAGAGGAGGCGGGGACGACGACGGGGGCGGGAGGGGACGTAAGCGAGACAGGGAGCGAGGAGACCCACGCCCCGCCCGCCGGGCCGCCCACGCTGACCCTGCCCGCCGGCCTCCCCGCAGAATGTCACTGAGAAGCAAAAGGCCTGCGAGACGGACCTGGCCAAGGCCGAGCCGGCCCTGCTGGCCGCGCAGGAGGCTCTGGACACGCTGAACAAGGTGGGGAAGGGGGGTAGGGGGGAGGGGACGCTGCGCCCCACCCCGGTTCCGGTGGTGGTGCCTCTCACCCAGGCCCTCCCCGCCCGCCCGCTGTGGGCAGAACAACCTGACAGAGCTGAAGTCCTTCGGGTCCCCGCCGGACGCCGTGGTCAACGTCACGGCCGCCGTCATGATCCTGACGGCGCCCGGCGGCAAGATCCCCAAGGACAAGAGCTGGAAGGCGGCGAAGATCATGATGGGCAAGGTGGACACCTTCCTGGACTCCTTGAAGAGGTTCGACAAGGAGCACATCCCCGAGGCCTGCCTGAAGGCGTTCAAGTGAGTGGGGGCTCGGCCGCGGCACGGGGGCTCCAGTCGGCGCTCGGTCCCGCCGGGCACTGCCATGCCCAGGCTCCGCGAGGCCCCGGAACCTTCTCCCGCCACCCCCGGACTGGGCCGGGCGCTCCCAGGGGAAGCCGGTGCTCACGGCGGTGGGGCGGGGTCCCGGGCTGCGAGGGGCGGAGTCCCGGGCTGCGAGGGGCGGGGTCCAGGGCTGCGAGGGGCGGAGTCCCCGGCTGCGAGGGGCAGGGTCCCGGGCTGCGAGGGGCAAGGTGGGACCCGTGGGTGGTGGGCAACAGCCTGGGCAAACCCAGCTGCACCTGCAGACACCTCGTCCGGAAGCGCACACTCAACCTGTGGCTGGGGAATGGCTGGGGGGCTCCCACGTCTTACCCGTAAATTCCGACACGCGACGCCAGTGAGGCACCCCACTTGTAAGCACTCCAGACCCGCCGTCTGCGCCTCGTGTGGCTCCTGCCCAGACATCCGCTGGCAACCCAGCTTCAGGGTCCACCTGACTGACCCTGACTGAGAAAGAGTCACCCACCCCCCGGGGACCCCAGGGGCCCCAGGGGAGACCCCAGCATCTCGCAGCTCCCATCTGTTGAGGAAGAGAGCTGGCGACTGAAGAAAGCTTGATAAAGAAAGGATAATTTAACGCACAAGAGAAAACACGAAACGCGTACGGGCCCACTGCCGGGGACACTGGGGGACACTGGGGGACACTGGAGGACACTGGGGCAGGAGCGGCCCAGCGTGGGGTGGGGTGGCCTCTGGGGCTGCCTGGCTCCCTGGGAAACCCGGGGCCGCCTCTTCGGAGCTGTGTCCCCTTGGGAGGGACGCTCGGCCGCTCTGGCCTGTTTCCTGCAAGCACGGTGGGGTGCTGCCACCCACCCCCACGTCTGGGAAGCTGCCACCTCCTGGCGGCCTCACTTGGGGCAGGTTGCTGAGCCCTCTCCGAACCCTAGTTTTCTCGCCCGCCCGTGAGTCCTTGGAGAATGACCACGAGGCCGGCCCCCTCCCCGCGTCCGGGGTGCAGGTGTGCGTCAGCATCCAGAGGCCGGCATTCTGTTCCGCTTTTTTCTTTCTTCTGTAATTATTAAGATACAAAAAAAAAAATGCAGAAAAACTTCCACGCGGTCCCCCATATGTGATGGGCGGCTGGGGCGGGGTGGGGGTGGGGGGATCGGGGTGCAGACACAGTGCTCAGCTCACCGTCGGGGACCCCCCCCGCCACGTCAGGCGTCCTGCCGGGCCCCCCAGCAGCACCCCGGTCCCTCTCCAGGCCCTACCAAGGCAACCCGACCTTCGACCCCGAGTTCGTGCGCTCCAAGTCGGCGGCGGCGGCGGGCCTGTGCTCCTGGTGCATCAACATCGTGCGCTTCTACGAGGTGTACTGCGACGTGGCCCCCAAGCGCCAGGCCCTGGAGGAGGCCAACGCCGAGCTGGCCGAGGCGCAGGAGAAGCTGTCGCGCATCAAGAACAAGATCGCCGTGAGCGCCCGCCGGGGGGGCGCGCCTGGCGGCTGGGCGGGGACCCGGTCGCTCCCCCCGCCCCCCGCGCTGCGCCCCCTTCCCCCCCCGCCCCCCCCCGCGCACCCCCCACCCGGCCCGACCGCCCCTCCTGCCCCTCCTGCCCCTCCCTCCAGGAGCTCAACGCCAACCTGAGCAACCTCACGTCGGCGTTCGAGAAAGCCACCGCGGAGAAAATCAAGTGCCAGCAGGAGGCCGACGCCACCAACAGGGTGATCTCGCTGGCCAACAGGTAGCTCGGCTCGCCCCGCAAGGGACGGCCCGCAGCGGGCTCTGGGGAGGAGGGGCGAGCCCGCGGAGGCCGCGCGGTCCCGGCTCTCGCTCGCCGAGCACAGAGGCACGAGGCGGGACAGAGCGGCCGATCGCTGGCCGATCGCTGGCCCGTCCCCACCTCCTGTGGCGGTGGCGCTTCCAGGTGGCCCCTGAGTGCTCAGTGGCCTTCAGGGAGCGTGACCTCCCGCAGTGCAGAGTCCCAAGTAGCCCCGACCTGCCCGTCGCCGTGTCCACGGCGGCTCGTCCCGGACAGAGTTCTGTTGTCACCCATTGTCGCCCGTACTGTGCTGTCACCGACACCCATACTGTGGTGTCACTGTCACTTGCACCATGGTGTCACTGTCGCCCATGCCTTGGCATCACTGTCGTTCGTGCCCTGGTGTCACCGGCGCCCGTGCCGTGCTGTCACCGACACCCATACCGTGGTGTCACCGTCACCCATACCGTGGTGTCACCGACACCCATACCGTGGTGTCACCGTCACCCATACCGTGGTGTCACCATCACCCATACCGTGGTGTTGGGTGCAGGCTCCCAGGGCCACCCCGCGTCTGCGGCGTGGGACGCACATGGGCTCCGGAGTTCACGTCCTGTGAGCCACACTGTCACCTAACGGTGCCCAGCTGCCACCGTAAAACAGCACAGAGCAGCAGATGACATCAGTTTCAGTAACACACCAGGCCCCAGACCCGAAGCTTCAGCCCGCGGTCCGTGTGGGAACCATCAGTGACACATATCACGTGCCGGTTCCCACGCCGGGCCCCCGAGACCCCACACGCGCTTACGGCACGTCTCGGTTCCCGCCAAAGTCTGGGCACGCTCCGGCCAGCGGCTGTTAGAAGCGGGGGCGCCCTGGTCCCCGCCGTGCAGTGAGCTCGTGCCCCTGCACCCCCAGTTCCAGGCTGGTGGGGAGCCCGGCTCCATGCGGTGACCCCGCGCCCCCATTCCAGGATGGTGGGGGGCCCGGCGCCGTGCAGTGACCCCGCGCCCCCGTTCTAGGCCGGGGGGGTGCCTGGCGCCGTGCGGTGACCCCGCGCCCCCGTTCCAGGCCGGGGGGCGCCCGGGTCCCCGCCATGCAATGACCCCGCGCCCCCGTTCCAGGCCGGGGGTGGGGCCTGGCGCCCTGCAGTGACCCCGCGCCCCCGTTCCAGGCTGGTGGGGGGCCTGGCCTCGGAAAACGTGCGCTGGGCGGAGTCAGTGGAGAGCTTCAAGAGCCAGGGCGTCACGCTGTGCGGGGACGTGCTGCTCATCTCCGCCTTCGTGTCCTACGTGGGCTACTTCACCAAGAAGTACCGCAACGAGCTGATGGAGAGGTTCTGGATCCCGTATGTGAACAAGCTGAAGGTGCGCGGCTGTTGCGCGGGGAGCCCGCGGAGGTCCCAGGGGCTGAGGCCCAGCCGGGGTGGCCGCTGCCGCCAGCACCCTTTCCGGCCAGCCACGGGCGGCTCCGGCCGGGCGGTGTGGACGGAGGACGGCTGCCTTGTCACACGGGGCCTGGCTCGTCGCTTCCCCGTGAAGCGGTCGGGCCACACCGTCCCTTCTGAGAGAGGACCTTCCCCCGGGGCAGGTCCCCATCCCCATCACGGAGGGTCTGGACCCCCTGAGCCTGCTGACGGACGACGCGGACGTGGCCACTTGGAACAACCAGGGGCTCCCGAGCGACCGCATGTCCACCGAGAACGCCACCATCCTGTGCAACACGGAGCGCTGGCCGCTCATCGTGGACGCCCAGCTGCAGGGCATCAAGTGGATCAAAAACAAATACGGGAGTGAGCTGAAGGCCATCCGCCTGGGGCAGAAGAGGTGCCCGGCGGCCGCCGCCCCGCGGGCAGGGAGCGCGGGGGGCGGGCCGTCCGGTCAGCCGCTGGCCGTGGGAGGACACACGCTGCCAGCGGTTTGTCCCTGCTCGACGGAGGACGGACCTTTCAGTGTAAATACTGGCCCACGGGCGGGTTTGCTTTTTAGCGTCTGGCCCTGGGGACAGTGCCAAGAAGAGTCGAGAATGAGACTCGGGGCTGCCCCCGCACCCTCACTGCCCGCAGGGAGGGAGCGCCCGCCGAGGCTCCCGGCCTGGGTTGAGTCCAGCCCGGCCACCTGCCGGCCAAGAGGCCATAGGCCGGTCATTCTGTATCCCTCGTTCCTCGTGGGGCTGACTTCCTCGTCACACGTGGGCAACAGTGGCCCGTAGCACAGGCCGCCCTGCGAGCACCCCGTGTGCAGGAAGGTGCAGGGAGGCTCGGATGGGACGTGGGCGTGAACATGGGTGGGACGCAGGTGTGAACACGGGTGGGGCACAGGCGTGAACACGGGTGGGGTGCAGGCGTGAACACGGATGGGTGCAAATATGAACACGGATGGGACGCAGGTGTGAACACAGGTGGGGTGCAGATGTGAACACAGGTGTGTGCAGATGTGAACACGGGTGGGCGCAGGTATGAACATGGGTGGGGCACAGGCGTGAACACGGGTGGGTGCAGATATGAACACGGGTGGGACTCAGGTGTGAACACGGGTGGGGTGCGGGCGTGAACGTGCTGGCCTCTGCAGCCAGCCATGGTGGCTCCGTTTTCACCCCGTGACCCCAGAGGGGTGATTTACACAGACGCCTCGAGCCCCCCTCAGGGGTTGGGGGGGATGGGTCTCACAGGGGCATGAGCCTCCGGCCCCTCGGTCACCCCTGCCCCCCAGGGCTGCCCCCGGGGGACACAGGACCCCGGCAGCACGAGACCCTCGGTCATGCGCTGCCTCCCGTGCCGTGCCCGCAGCTACCTGGACATCATCGAGCAGGCCATCTCAGAAGGGGACACCTTGCTCATCGAGAACATTGGCGAGACAGTGGACCCTGTGCTGGACCCCCTCCTGGGCCGGAACACGATCAAGAAGGGGAAGTGAGTGGCCGCGCCACCTCCGGGTCTCAGCCACGTGAGCCCTCCCGGCGGCCGGGGCCGGCCCGCATGTGCAGGAGCACGCAGGGCACGGCCTCTGCCTCCTGGAGACGCCCAGCTCCCCGAGGGGAGGCGCAGCTATGGGGCCCCCTCCCCGCCGCGAGTAGCTGCGTCTCTTTATCAGGGATGACCTCCAGACGGTGGACCTCGGCAGTCACGTTTTTATTTCTGTGCAAATTGTGCAAATTTATTTCTTTGCCAATTTTGCACCGATGCTGCGTTTCCTTTGAATTCAGGTGGAATTCGAACAACATAAAATTAGCAACTTCTGGGGATAGTTCGGTGGCATTTAGAGCATGCCTCTCTGTGACTGGCATTTCCCTCGGCGTAATGTCCTGGGGTCCCCCTGCGGTGCAGCCGGGGCTGGCGCTCACTCCTGTCCATGGCCGAGTGACAGTTCTTTACACGGACAGATTGTGGTTTGGTGCGTTGAGCTTAATATAAAGAATTAAGTCAGCGTAAACAGCGCGAGGTCAGAGTTGACGTGAGCCGCCGCGGAATGCAGGGGTGCAGGCAGAAGCCCAGAGCAGAGGTGGCACGTAAACCCACGGAGATCTGCACCCTGAGAAGGGCCGGACAGGGCTGGCGATGCCCAAGGGGTGAAGTTAGAAGCCCCCAAAGTGAGCTTGACCAGAAAGAGGGGACAGCAGAGCAGGGGTCAGCCGACCTGGCTCCCCGCTGGCCCTGAGAGCTTCCGGAATGTGCAGGGTACACCGCGGTGACGCCCAGGACAAAGCGGCCAGAGACAGGGCAGGCGCACCTTGTAGGAGGGCCGGTTCCAGGCCAGAGCGGGAGGAGGGGGCGGCGGACAACGGAAGTCACAGCCCCTTCCCAGTGACCGGGGTGGGGGGGTGGTTCCAGGTGGCGGCTTGGGCGGGGACGGCCACCAGGCTGCTGTGGAAGGTGGTCTGTGTTCGTGTTGCTGTCACCCGTTGCTGGGGAGCCCCCCTCCTAACCCCTTGCCCCACTGACGCCAGGTACATTAAGATCGGCGACAAGGAGGTGGAGTACCACCCCAAATTCCGTCTGATCATGCACACCAAGTACTTCAACCCCCACTACAAGCCCGAGATGCAGGCCCAGTGCTCGCTGATCAACTTCCTGGTCACCAGGGACGGCCTCGAGGACCAGCTCCTGGCCGCCGTGGTGGCTAAGGAGCGCCCGGACCTGGAGCAGCTGAAGGTGCCGAGGCCCGACGTCCGTCCCGGGCGGCGCGGGGCGGGGAGGGTCCCCGCGAGGCTGCCCGGTTCTCGGCTTCTCCGAAGCCGCCCCAGCTTCTCGCACCGAACCACACTGAGTACGACAGAGGGAGCGCTCCTGTTCCCAGCCGCCCCCAAAACGTAATTCTTAGGGGACAGCGTGGTGGCAAGACCAGGAGCCACCGCGGTGCCCACAGACCCTCGGGCTGCCGGCCCCTGCACAGGGTGGCGGTGGCAGCGCCGCGCCCACCACCGGCTCCCCTCCCCGTCTCTGCTCCCCCGCTGCAGGCCAACCTCACCAAGTCTCAGAATGAATTTAAGATCGTCCTCAAGGAGCTGGAGGACTCTCTGCTGGCCCGGCTGTCGGCCGCCTCGGGGAACTTCCTGGGGGACACCGCCCTGGTGGAGAACCTGGAGACCACCAAGCACACGGCCAGCGAGATCGAGGAGAAGGTGGCCTCGCCACCCCCGCCCCGGCGCGCGGCCCACGCAGGGGCACGGGTGACCGCGGCACCCCGGCTGTCGGCCCTGGGCCCCCAGCACGGCTCCCGAGGGAGCCCCCGGGGCTTGGGACAGGGCTGGGTGGGCCCCGTGCGCTCAGGGGAGCCGTCTGCCCGCTGGCTCCACTCACGCCCCTCGCGTGTGCTCCAAGGTGCAAGAGGCGAAAGTCACAGAAGTGAAAATCAACGAGGCGAGAGAGAACTACCGGCCGGCAGCCGAGCGGGCGTCACTGCTCTACTTCATCCTGAACGACCTGAACAAGATCAACCCCATCTACCAGTTCTCCCTGAAGGTGGGGCCCGCCTGCACCCCGGCCGGCGGGGTGGGGCGGGGGGGGAGGGGGGCCCGGCCCCGCGCCCAGCGCTGCAGGCCCCTCGTGCTCCCGGCCCCCAGGCCTTCCACGTGGTCTTCGAGAAAGCCATCCAGAAGACCAGCCCCGCGGACGAGGTCCGCCAGCGGGTGGTGAACCTCACGGACGAGATCACCTACTCCGTCTACATGTACACGGCCCGTGGCCTGTTCGAGCGGGACAAGCTCATCTTCCTGGCGCAGGTGGCGTTCCAGGTAACGGCCGGGCGCGCGGCGGCACCCCGGGGGCTGTCGGGACGGGACGGGGGCGGGGGCGGGGGCGGCCGCCCGTGGACACGGTTCCCGCTGGGGCCACGAGGAAGGGCCAGATCTGGACACGACATGGAGACGGACTAAGGGACACTGGACTTCGCGCTTTAAGAAGGTAAAGATGGCTGATCTGATGTGACGTGTATTGGACCACGATTAAAAATAAAACCAAGGTGACGGGTGAGGACGGTCCAGCCCCAGCCCAAGGCGGCGGGTGCTGGGAGCGCCCCCCGTGCCCCGCCGCCCGGGGACGCCGCCCGGGGACGCCGCCCGTGACGCCGCCCGGTGACACCGCCCGGGCCCGCAGGTCCTGTCCATGAAGAAGGAGCTGAACCCGGCGGAGCTGGACTTCCTCCTGCGCTTCCCCTTCAAGGCCGGCGTCCAGTCGCCCGTGGACTTCCTGCAGCACCAGGGCTGGGGCGGCATCAAGGTCAGAGCCCGGCCGTGACACCGGGTGACACCGGGAGGCCCCGGGGTGGGCCCGGAGCGCCGGGCCGCCTGCCGGTTCACGGGGACTCTGCTTTCCTACCCGAATGCCACGGCCCGTGTCCCCCCTGTCCCCGTGCACGTCCCTGCACACCGCGAGCAGAGCCACCGCGGGCTCCTGGACGGGCTCAGGGGTCGCCCCTCACTGCTCCCCACCTCCACGTTCTGGGACAGTGCGAAGGGTCGAGGTCATCCCTGGGCACACTCAGGGGCCCTCGATGTCACGGCTCAGAGGCCCTGAGGAAGGTAGTCCCTGGGGTGCGGCTGGCCCACCCTGAACGCGTCCCTAGGTCCAAGCACCCCCCACCCCAGGTCCCCTCCGTTTGCCCGGGGCTCCTCCTGAGCAATGCACGGAAAGAGCCGGAAGGCACTCTCTGCCCCAGGCCCTCGCGGAGATGGACGAGTTCAAGAACCTGGACAACGACATCGAGGGCTCCGCCAAGCGCTGGAAGAAGCTGGTGGAGTCGGAGGCCCCGGAGAAGGAGATCTTCCCCAAGGAGTGGAAGAACAAGACGGCGCTGCAGAAGCTGTGCATGGTGCGCTGCATGCGGCCGGACCGCATGACGTACGCCGTCAAGTGAGCGCCCCGCCCCAAAGCCCGGCCGCCCGGCCCCTCCGCCCGGCCCCGCCCCTCCGCCTGGCCCCGCCCCAAAGCCCGGCCCCGCCCCTCCGCCCGGCCCCGCCCCAAAGCCCGGCCGCCCGGCCCCTCCGCCCGGCCCCGCCCCAAAGCCCGGCCCCGCCCCTCCGCCTGGCCCCGCCCCAAAGCCCAGCCCCGCAGGGACGCGGCTCCTCTCCCCACCCCATCTCTCTGGGAGATGGGTCCCCGGGGGTCGGAGGGGGTCTGCGGGGTGACATGATGGGACAACGCACCCGCCACGGGAGTCCCCGGGATCAAAGAAGTGTGGTCCCAGCACGCTCAGCTGCCTGGGGTCACGGGAGAGGACAGACAGCTGAGCCCCAAAGGCCTCCCCAAGCAGCGCTAAGGTTTCCCACCCGAGGGGCCTCGATGGACCCCGGCGCTTCCGGGGTAGAGACGGAAAAAGCTGGGGGGCTTGGAATGGACAGGCGTTTATGTAAAGGGAGCTGATGCCTTCAGTCAAGTCTGTTTT
This sequence comes from Macroglossus sobrinus, assembly GCA_004027375.1. Classification (NCBI taxonomy): domain Eukaryota; kingdom Metazoa; phylum Chordata; class Mammalia; order Chiroptera; family Pteropodidae; genus Macroglossus; species Macroglossus sobrinus. The sequence continues at coordinate 24,780 of PVKZ01004490.1, forward strand.
GTGTGCGTCACTCATGGGCCACCTGGCACTAAGGCGTGGTCACGGGGCTGGGAGGCGTGGTCACGGGGCTGGGAGGCGTGGTCATCAGCTTGGAGGCGTGGTCACTGGGCTTGGGGGCGTGGTCATCGGCTCGGAGGCGTGGTCACCGGGCCCAGAGGCCTCGTCCCCTGGCACGCCCAGAGTTGCAGCCGCGGGCCGCAGCCCGAGCTCCCTCACACGGCGGACCCTGCCGTGGGGCAGCACCCATGGTCGGCGTCTCTCACCCGGGTGCGCACCGGCCCCGCTGAGGAGGAGCGCGTTGCAGGGTCCGCGGGAGGAAGGGCTTCCCGGCCAGAGGCGCCCCTCCCCACGGCGCGGCGCCCCCCTCGCCCCCCCGTCTGAGCGCGCTCTCCCGCAGGAACTTCGTGGAGGAGAAGATGGGCAGCAAGTTCGTGGAGGGCCGCAGCGTGGAGTTCTCCAAGTCCTACGAGGAGAGCAGCCCGTCCACGCCCATCTTCTTCATCCTCTCCCCGGGGGTCGACCCCCTGAAGGACGTGGAAGCCCTGGGTACGTGGCCGGCCACGGCCTCAGCCCCGGAAAAGGCGGATCACGGCCCCAGCGAGGGGACACCCCCGTGGGGCGGCCAGTGCGGAAAACACGGGAGGTGGCGAGCGCCGGGAGGGTGTGGAAGCTGCAGCGCGGAGCGCCGCCGTGGGGACGAAGGGTGGGGCCGCCACTGCAGAAGATGGGGGCGGTCCGCAAAGGCCCAGGGTCCCCGCACCCCTCACTCCGGGGTGTTCATTCGCCGCGGTCAACAGGTAGGGCCACCTGGGCGCGCGGGAGCTGGTGCGTGGGTGCCCGCGGCGGAGTAAACTCGCACCCGGGAATGGTACCCGGCGATGCAAAGGGGTGAGCTCGGCACCGCCACCTCGTGGGCGAGCGGCGGAAACACCGCGCCAGCAGGAAGCCGGACCCCAGGGCCCCCGGCACGTGGCTCCATCTCTCTGACGGTCCCGAGTCAGTGATTCCACACAGGCAGCAAGCGGATGGGCGAGTGGCTGCCGGGGGTGCGGGGGGGCGCGCAGAGCCACTGTTCAGGGGGTGCGGGCTTTCCCCCTGAGGGGACGGAACGTTCTGGAACCAGGTAGGTGGTTGCACCATCTGTGACTATATCAAACATCTCCGAGTTGTCTGTCTAAGACGGTTTTTAAAATGGTGAACCTGATGTTACGTGTTTTTTGCCATGATTAAAAAAAAGGGGGGGCGTGGAAACCCAGCTGTGGGTGTTGGGGCCTCAGGCCCTGTCATTCAGTCGCCCCCACACTCCCGTCCTCCTTTCCTGCAGGGAAGAAACTGGGATTTACCATCGACAACGGGAAACTCCATAACGTGTCCCTGGGGCAGGGACAAGAGGTGGTGGCCGAGAACGCGCTGGACGTGGCTGCGGAGAGCGGACACTGGGTCATTCTGCAGGTATGGCCCGGCCGGCGCCTCATGGCCCAGAAAGCCGGGCCCTGGGCTCGGGGCCGCCCACACCCCCGAGTCCCGCTCGGTCCCGGTCAGCCGGGCGGCATGGGGCGGGGGGTGGTGTCAGGGCTGCCAGGGGACAGTGCGGGTTCTTCAGAGGTGAGCAAGACCCCGGGCTTGACGCCAGAGAACCCCTCGGGAGATGTGATCTTACACACTGACACACTGGTGACAAGAGTGCCCCTCCCCCAAGCCGACGGCCACAAGGGACCCTCTCCCCATTCTGGGTGAATCCTAGCACAGCCCCCTCCTGGGTCCTGCAGCCCCCTCGGCCCATCCTCAGCCTGGCTTGTCACACAAGCACCTGCAGGCCACCCGGCCCCTGCAGACCCTGCGTGTGGCTGACCTCAGTCCTCAGCCGTCACCTGGCCCCATGGGCATCACCTGGCCCCATGGGGCGCCCTCAGCCTCCAGGCATGTCGTTCTGACCCGAGCCTCTCGGGAGGGGTGGGGACCGTGTCATCTCAGCTGCATGCCGGGCTGGCGGAGGGTGGGAAGGACACGCCGTGTGGCCGGGGTCGTGGATTCACCAAGCACAGAATCAGCTCTGGGGCCACAGGTGCTTGGCTGAAACCGTCCGCCTGCCCCGTGAAGGTGGACGGCGGGGTGTGGGGTGCGGCCACTGTCAGCAGAACCCCGCCAGGGGACATGGCCGAGTGGCCCGTTCGCGTGGGCGCAGGGCAGGGCGGGGGGGGGTGCGTGGGCGCTGACCACCGGTCCGGGTCGCAGAACATCCACCTGGTGGCCCGCTGGCTGAGCACCCTGGACAAGAAGGTGGAGCGGTACAGCACGGGCAGCCATGAGGACTACCGCGTGTTCATCAGCGCCGAGCCCGCCCCCAGCCCCGAGTCCCACATCATCCCCCAGGGCATCCTGGAGAACGCCATCAAAATCACCAACGAGCCGCCCACGGGCATGTACGCCAACCTGCACAAGGCCCTGGACCTCTTCACGCAGGTGAGGCGGCTCCCCGTCCCGTGCACGCCCGCGCCCGTCCCCCGTGGGAGCAGCCCCGGGGACCCAGGCCGAATGGAGCCCCTGGGCCCGCAAAGCCCGGGGCAGACAGGCTCTGAGCGCCGAGGGTGCGCCACGCTGGCCGCCTCCCGGCCACGCCCCCAGCCACGCCCCCCACGCTCGGCAGGAAGCGCCCTGGGTCGGGGTGTTTCATTAAGAAGGAGTGTCAGTCAGTCTTCTGACTTGCAGTCGGTGCTTCGGGTGACAGCACTTTCCGTCAGTGTCCCGACAGTGTACCTGACAGTGTCCCCCCAGGCCTTGCAGATGGGGAGAGACACTCGAGAGGCCAGCCCAGCGCAATCTCAGGCTTGACCCCTGACCCGCACCCCACCCCCAGGGAAGCGGCTGGCGGAGGGCACTCTGGCCCCGGCTGGCGGCCCCCGTGGGCCCGCCTGACCGGAGCGTGCGCCCCCTGCAGGACACCCTGGAGATGTGCACCAAGGAGATCGAGTTCAAGTGCATCCTGTTCGCCCTCTGCTACTTCCACGCCGTGGTGGCCGAGAGGCGCAAGTTTGGGCCCCAGGGCTGGAACAGGTCGTACCCCTTCAACAACGGGGACCTCACCATCTCCATCAACGTGCTCTACAACTACCTGGAGGCCAACGCCAAGGTACGGGGTGGCCCCGGTGCCGGGCTCAGTCCTCCTCCCGCCCTCCCTCCCTCCCTCTTTCCATCTGTTGTCTTATGGTCCAGAGACAGGGAGTAGGTTTTACAGCCCAAGGCAAGTCCGAAGTGTAAGATTCATCTAGATCCCGCCAGCCTGATTCAGAGATGAGCACCCAGCCCCACGGGTGTCAGTCCCGCCCTAAGGGGAAGGGCCGTCCCCAGGAGGCACCTGGTAATGACGTGCCCCCAAAACAAATAAGTACAATCTGGAACAGCGGCTCAGCGTGTACCCAAGACAGCTGGTTATCATAAAATGACAGTTCATAAAATATTCACGTTCTTGGTCAAAACCGAATCGGACAGCTGACGGGTCAACGGGTCCTTGCTCAACGCGTGGGCTGTCCTTTGCTGGCACTCGGTGGCCAGCTGCTTGAGGCACTGGGATTTCTGAGACCTAACTGTCCCCCTCGCCCCGAGGGGGCCCCAGCCACACGCGAGCACAGGAGGTGGTGGCCGCGCGCGTGCGGTGAGGCCCGAGGCCCGCGCTGCCCCGTGCCGCCGCCTGCCACCAGCCACACCGGCCGAGTGCAAGCGGGGTGGGTGTAAGACGCGCTGGAACTCCAAGGCTAGGTGCCAAAAAACCCAGAATGTACAATACTTTGATGAGAATCTTTACGCTGGTGCCTTGGGAATGAACTTTTCCCTTGGCTTACGTGGCTGCTAGACAATCTGAAATGACAGGTGGCTGTCATTCGTGGCCCCGTGACATGTCTGTGGGACAGTGGGAGCCGCCGCTAGGTGCGAGGGGCGGGTAAGCGGCAGGGAGGAACGCCTGGCTTTGCGGGGGGCGGGAGGCGCCACAGCGGGGCGGGGGCCGGCTCGGAGGACGGGCGGGCGGGGCAGTGGTGGCGGGAGGAGCGGGCATGCCAGCCCCCAGGCACGCATGCACGTGTGACACCGGGAGGGAGGAGGAGCAGTCGGAGTGGCTGAGGCTGGGACCAGCTCGAGACCCGGCCGCAGACGGGCGGGCACGTTGGCTCGCTGGCCTGCCGCCGGGTCCCAGACGGCCAGGCCAAGTTCGGCCTTTGCTCCCCAAGCCCCGGGAGCCCAAGGTCCGGCCGGGCGAGCCACCTGCCTGCAGCTGGCCGCGCGCAGACGCAGGGCACGCGGGGGAGAGCTGGGGTGCAGGGCTACGCAGGGGCACGCGGACCCAGGCGCCGTCCGTGGGGTCAGGGGGAAGACCCACGTGAGATCCGCCTGACCGGTACCCGAGTCCAAACCCGGGCCACGTAGAACTCAGCTGCTTTTGCTGAAGGTGGACGGTGGAGGGAAAGTCACAGATGGCGCCACGTCTCCGAGCGTGATGGCGAAGGGAGGAACAGGAGTGGGCACAAGTCGGGGCTGGAGGGGGGACCGCGGAGTGTGGGGTGCCGGCAGAGAGCTCTGGCGAAGTCACCAAGTGCAGAGAGAAGGCTGCAGGCCACCACCGCGTCAGGACCCCCCCGAGGCACGGCGGTGGGCTGCAGGGAGGGGGTGACTGAGCACGGCTGGTGTGCGGGGGTGGGGGCTGCTGCCCGCCGCCGGCACCCACCCGCACCGCCTCTGCCCCCCGAAGGTGCCCTGGGACGACCTCCGCTACCTCTTCGGTGAGATCATGTACGGCGGCCACATCACGGACGACTGGGACCGCCGGCTGTGCAGGACCTACCTGCTGGAGTACATCAGGGCGGAGATGCTGGAAGGCGAGGTCCCGCTGGCCCCCGGCTTCCAGATCCCCCCCAACCTGGACTACAAGGTGGGGGAGCTGCGTCTCAGGGTCGGGCCTCGGGAGACGGGGGCGCGCCCTGTGACACGGGGGCCGCGCAGGTTAATGGCACCCTGGCCCGGCGCCCTGGCGAGAGCCTCGAGTCACACGTGGACATCAACGGTTGACCAAGAAGCCCGGGAACCCCAAATAGAGGGTCCAGCAGGCCGCCTTGGGGAGGGGGAGCAGAGCCGTGCTTTGAGTTGCTGGGGAGCAAAGGGGGGCGGCCCAGGGGGACAGTTGGGGGGGCCAGACACGGGCGGAGGTTCTGGTGGGAGCGCCCCCCATGGGTGAGAACATCCCTGTGGGCACAGCTCTGCCACGGCCTGACCAGCCACCCCTGACCAGGGCTACCATGAGTACATCGACGAGAACCTGCCCCCCGAGAGTCCCTACCTGTACGGCCTGCACCCCAACGCGGAGATCGGCTTCTTGACGGTCACCTCGGAGAAGCTGTTCCGCACGGTCCTTGAGATGCAGCCCAAAGAGAGCGACTCGGGCGCGGGGGCCGGCGTGTCCCGCGAGGAGAAGGCAGGGTCCCGCCCTCTGTCCCTACCCCCCGTTCGCCCCCCCGCCCCGCCGCGGGAGGGCGGGGCCCAGGGGCCAGGGTCAGCGGCCACACTCGCGCCCCCCCCTCCGAGCACCTGCGGGCTGCCCTTCTCCCTGCCCTTCAAGGACTGGATCACACTGGGGGAGCAGCCAGCGGGGCCCGTCCGGGACGGTCCGGCCCCCTGGGGACAGTCCCCCCAGAACTTGGGAGGGTGACAGTTGGGCAGTCCCGCTGACACGCAAAGCAGGCTCAGAAAAGGCGAAGAGCATTTAAAAGGCCCTCACCTGTCTGGGTGACCTCCGCCACCTCAGGGGGCTTTGGCACCTTTGCACCTTGTAACCTACTCTGGACAAGTTCTGTCCAAACGTGGCCAAGTATGAGCCTTCTCAGTAAAAAGGCCAAATTCGTCATCGAAGACCCCCCGTGCCCTTAGCCCCTGTGAACGTCTCTGGGTCTAAGGACAAAGTCACAGTCCCGCAACCGTTGGGTCAGCTGACTGGGGGACGGAGGCTGGCGCTGTCAGGGGCGTCCGAAGGCCCCAGGCCAGGGTGGCCACGGCCACGCGGCCCTGACGATGGGACCAGACCCCTCGAACGAGGCCTCCCGGCCAGGGCTCCCCTCCCTGCGTCTCTGCTCCCAGACTGGGGGCCCCTGACGCCGAGGGGCGGGCTGCTCGGCGCAGGCGCAGTGACGGGGCCGGCGGGGGGTGACTTGCAGGTGAAGGCCGTGCTGGACGAGGTCCTCGAGAAGATCCCGGAGACGTTCAACATGGCCGAGATCATGGCCAAGGCGGCCGAGAAGACGCCCTACGTGGTGGTGGCCTTCCAGGAGTGCGAGCGGATGAACATTCTGACCAACGAGATGCGCCGTTCGCTCAAGGAGCTGAACTTGGGGCTGAAGGTGAGGAAGACGTGGGTGGGCTGGGCCCAGGGACGCGGCCCGGGAAGCGGGCTGGCCGCCACGGGCTGGCGCACCGCCTGGCCTGCAAAACCAGTCGTCCGCCCAGCCCCGCCCCGCCGGGGCCTCTGGCCCTCGGCCCTGCAGGCCACTGCCCCGCTCCAGCCCCGGGCTGGGGGCGTGGCGCTCCGGGACAGGTGAGGGAGGCCGCCCAGACCCTTCCCTGCAGGGGACGCTGGCGCGGCCACCTCGGGCACCCGCAGAGGCCCCACGCTGTGCTGGACTGTGCTCCCCCGAGAGCTCAGGGGGCGGGCAGGTGGGTGCTCCGCCCCCTGGCTGAGACCAGGTCGGCCCCCAAGCACCCGTCCGTCCCCCAGGGGGAACTGACCATCACGACCGACATGGAAGACCTCTCCACGGCTCTGTTCTACGACACCGTGCCCGAAACGTGGGTGGCCCGCGCCTACCCCTCCATGATGGGCCTGGCGGCCTGGTACACCGACCTGCTGCTCCGCATCAGGGTAAGGACGGTCCCCAGAGCCACCCGGCCCTGGCTCAGTGCGCCCCGCCCCCAGGGCCCGCGGGGACAGGGCCCCCGCTGGCCCGGCCTTCGTCAGAGCAGGGCCGGAAGGGCCTGATCCACGCCACAGGCGCCTGACGACACGGGCACGTCCTCCCAGAGGAGCCAACGGCGGCTTCCGGCCGCGCAGTGCGCTGTCCCCGACAGCGCTCAGGACGCTCACGTGACACCATTGGCGGGGCCACCTGCCACAGGCGGAAGCCTCCCTGAGCTCCCACGTTCTCCTCCAACGCTCAGCCACCCCTCCTCGGCCCCCTTCCCCTCCCGTCCCCTCACTTTAAACGGAGCCACACAGGGGCCCAGCGTGACCCCACTCGTGTGTCCCCCCAGGAGCTGGAGGCCTGGACCACGGACTTCGCGCTCCCCACCACCGTGTGGCTGGCCGGCTTCTTCAACCCCCAGTCCTTCCTCACGGCCATCATGCAGTCCATGGCCAGGAAGAACGAGTGGCCGCTGGACAAGATGTGTCTGTCCGTGGAGGTGACCAAGAAGAACCGCGAGGACATGACTGCGCCCCCGCGAGAGGGCTCCTACGTGTACGGGCTCTTCATGGAAGGTCAGAGGGCACTGGGCCGCAGAAGCTTCCAGAGCTGTCTTGCTCCGCGGGGGAGAGACTAGCTCTCGGCGGGAACAGGCCGTGCACGCCGTGAGGGGCCGGGCGGCCGCGTGGGCTCGCAGCGGGCGGCTGACCGGAGACGGGTGACAGGGTTCTGAGTGTCCACTCAGAGGTCTGGAGGGGACAGAAGCACGGCCTGGCCCTGCTTGGCTGAAGTGGCCGGCGCACCCCCAGACGTGGGTTCCACTGTTCCTCGGTGACAAGGGACTCAGCCCTCCCGGGCCTTGGGCAGGGACCCCAGGGTCCAGGCCCACCCCAAGTGCCTGTGGGAGCTGCTGCCTGTCACCCAGGGCACAGGCTGCAGGGGAGGGCAGAGCTGGCCCACCTTCTCTGCACCCGGTGCCAGGCCGTCCGAGGGCCTAGGAGCGAGCGACGTCACCCCTTACTTGTGGGGGGCTGTCAGGGCTTGGCCAGCGAGGGCTCGGGGCCCCCCAGTTCCCACATCACCAGAGACGAGCGCAGCAGCAGCCATCCCCACGTTTATTTGGAAATTGCAGACAGTAAATATGAACGTCATTGAATAGGGCGAGTAGAAACGAGAGCGGCCCGGTTCCACGCGCATGAGTGTGCACGTACGTCACACTGCGCGTGTGCCCATGGGGCCCGCCACACACCCGGAGAGGGGCGCCCCCGCCTCCTGCCCCCCGGCGGAGTTATGGAGGGGAGTGAGCTAGAAGGCTGGCGGGTGGGGCTGGCACCCCACGAATGCAATGTGGAACCGTGGACCGCAACACAGGGCGGCGCCTCGGTACCGCTGGTCCCCGTGTGCGCTCCGTCGTCAGCACCCAGTGCCAGTCCAGCCCCGGGCACCCGGCCTGCGCTCTCCAGGGGCCTCGGGCCCCGCTGTCCCGGCAGGGGTGGGGGTCGAGGCCAGGCTCCTGCCGCTTCCGGCCCGGGCCCTCCCTCACTGCAGCGCTGTCCCTGCAGGAGCTCGCTGGGACACCCAGACCGGGGTCATCGCCGAGGCGCGGCTGAAGGAGCTGACGCCAGCCATGCCCGTCATCTTCGTCAAGGCCATCCCTGTGGACCGCATGGAGACCAAGAACATGTATGAGTGTCCCGTGTACAAAACACGCATCCGCGGCCCCACCTACGTCTGGACCTTCAACCTCAAGACCAAGGAGAAGGCGGCAAAGTGGGTGCTGGCGGCCGTGGCGCTGCTCCTGCAGGTCTAGGGGCCCCCGGCCCTGCCCCCGCCCCACGCAGCTGCAGACGCTGTCGGGGGCCCGCCCGCAGGGACTGCCGACCTCCGCAGGAACTGGGGCTGCCGCCGCCCCGAGTGATCAAGGCACATCACGGCCGTGCGTGTCCGGGCCAGCCGGAGGGTGGGGGGCAGCGTGCAAGTGGGGGCTCGGGCGGGATTAAAATGATGAAGTTACTGAGTGAGTCGTGCCATCTGATTCACCTGAGTCGTCCTTCAGCTTGGCTCCTGATGGCCACCAGGGGCCCGGCACAGGCTTGGGGACAAGGGCCCAACTCCCAGCAGCTGGGGCAAATGTCCGAGGAACAACCCCGAATCCTGACCTCCCATAGGCAGCATTGCAGGGTCAGAGAGCGGTGGCTGGTCCCACCCTTTGGCCAACAACCCACCACCGAGGGGACAGGGCCCTCTGGACAGGAGCTGCCGCCTCCACGCAGTCCCCTGAAGCATCACCCCTTCTCTCGAGGACAGAACCGTGCTCGCGCACCCCACCAAGTGCGCCAGAGGCGCCGTCTCCATGTAGCCTTAGCGCCTCCCCATCGACCGCCCACCTCCCGAAACAGCCAGGGACGGGGCACCTGAACATGGCTTTGGGGACAAGCCCGTTCACTACTGGGGCAGCACTCCGCCTGTCTCCAGCAGGGCGACAGGCGCTGGGACAGTGCAGGAGACCGACTCCAGACCAGCACCCTGCGACGTGGGGCGAGCACTGCAGTGGGCACGGGGGAGCCCAGCACCCTGTGTCCTGGACAGGCCCTCAGCCAGTCTGTCTCAGGCCTCTGAGCCTGCGCAGGGGACAGGGCTAAGGGAAACAATCGTGCCCAACAGGACAGGCCACCGCGAGCGTGCACAGCCTACTGCACGACGTGGCCGGCGGGGAGGGTCCCTCCTCACTCCGTGAGCTCCTGCCCCGAGGGCAGAGGTGGCTGCTGTGGTGCCGACGCCAAGGCCACCCGGGGGGGTCCTATCTGCCACCAGAACGAGACCAGTGAGCCGCAGACCACACGGACACAGGACAGCCTCGCATTTGAAGCTGGGCGGGGAAACGGGGGGCCCAGGGAGGGCAGCGAGTGGGGCCACAGATCCCAGAGGGGCCCATCGGCCCCCGGATGCTGACGCCGAGGCAAGGCAGCCCCGAGGGACACCAAGCTGTGCTCTGAGTTCCCCTCGATCCCGTAGTTATGTGAAAACTTGTTTCCGAGTATTCTCACCCAAACCAGGGGTGAAGAAAGGGTCCTGGAAGCCCTAATTCTGAGGCTAAGTGGCAGCAATCCCGGGACCCCGCGGGGCGGAGAGGAGGGAGAAGGACCAGCGTCCCTCGCCCGCCCTCCCTGTGCCCACGGGGCTGCGGCCAGGAAGGCCGGCGTCTGGCCGCCCGGCAACCACCTATGCTGGCCAGAAGGGGTCACTGCAGCCCGTCGTGTCCAGGCCCGAGGGACAGGACAGCCACTCCCAGCAAGGGAGGACATGAGACAACCAGTGGCCACTTGTTTTCGGTCCCCGGCAACGACCGCAAAGTGGAAAGGTTTTCCAATTTTGCCATCAGAGCCCGAACCAGTCACTTCTTCCGCGGCACACACTGTGGGTAGAAGACAGAATCACCTCCGAACCTTCCAAGACGTGACTCAGCCCGGGGCTGCAGTCCAGCGCGGGGCAAACAGCGCCTGGGCACGGCCGGCTCCGCACGTGGCCGTGCGGGGGGCCGGGCACCACCCCACACCTGCCCGCTGCTGCCGGGCAGGGCAGGGGCGGCGAGAGGGGGGGCTGTGGCTTGGGGGCATGCCTCACGGATAACAGCAGAGATAAAGCGAGCGGGCGGGGACAGCTCAGGGGGGACAGCTCAGCGGGGACAGCTCAGCCAAGCCGGGGCAGTGTTTACTCTGGTCCCACAGAACCGGCAGGAACGCGAGCCTGTTTGCCGGGAGCCTCTCCCCACAGAAACCCAGGGCCCTGCCACATTCCTCTGGCTTCTCCGGTCCGACTGTCCCACAGGACAGTTTAATAACTAGTTAGAAGGCAAACAGTGTGACGGGGACAGCGCGGCCCTGGCCACACTCCGCTGGCCCCTGCAGACTGCCTGTCGGCGGCGGGGGTGGCGAGGGGGCTGCGGCTGCTCTTGGTGCTGGAGCTGCCCCAGCTGCCCCAAGCACACGAACAGCCACGGCCTTCAAGGACCCTGAAGGTGACCGTCAGAGCCACCAGCCCATGGGGGAGAGAGGTAAAGCTGCTTCCAGAGGCCACGCGCAGGGGTGGCCCCAAGCTCATTCCCCAGAGGACAGCTGCCACGCCCTGGCCCAGCCTTCTCCTGGAAGCACCAGAGACACAGAGATGGGACAGTGGCCTTTGAAATCTATTCCCGAAAACACTGGGAGGAAGGGCCACTGGGGGGAGGGGCAGCGCGGCCTTTTATAAATACCAGCGACAGGTTTTTAAAGATGCCCTGCCGTGCGGTGACACAAAAAGCTTTGAGAAGGTCCCCAAAAAATGAGGTTAATTCTTCAACAGATAAATTGCAAGGGAAAAAAAAAAAGACAAGGACCCCTACGGATTAAATGAGACCTAGGTGGCATGTCACCAAGCACAAGGTGTGGTGCTTAGCTGGAACTGTGAGCAGGGTCCCGGGTGTCTGAGGACAGCGAGCCATTCCTGCTAGCGTTTGAAGCGGGTGTGATACTGGTAGAAAGTCTGGGGCTTTTTGTGGGTTTTTTGAAAGAGTATGTTTTAGGGGGCCCATGGGAACCCACTGCAAACGAGGAGTACGACACTGAAAGACGCGCCCCTCCCCACAGCCGTAGGCCCAAGCTTCCCATCCCCCACCGCGTGTGGGCAGGACAGCCCCACCCGAGAACCCCTCTGGGGCTGGGGTCGTGTCTGAGCGGATCTGGAACACCGGGGGCCACTCGAAAGAGACACGCCCTCAACGACGGCCGTACCCCCTGGGGCCCAGACAAAGAGGGACACTCAGGCTGTGCCTAAACGCAGGGCATAGAGGCCACCTCTGCTGCCAGTGGCAGGCTCCCCCCAGGGCGGGCAGAGGCACCCCATTACCAGCTGCCAGCGTGGGGGACAGGGCACCTCCGTGAGGGCACCCCCCAGAAATGGGGCGGAGGCCCAGCCCCAGCGTCTGGCCCACACCCCCCCACCCCGGCGAGCCAGAGCCCCCCCCCGATCCTGCAGCCACCAAGCCACGTGCGCGGCCTCAGGGGCACGCAGATGCTGCCTCTGCGCCCCCAGGGCCGGCGGGGCGCACAGCGCTCCACGACACTGAGCCCAGCACCGCGGCCCGGGCGTGTGGGGCGGGCATGGGATGGCACCAACGGGCCGCCCGGTTCAGCATCGGGCTGCAGACGCTCCAACGGTGCGTCCCCGACCCGAGAGAGACAGCACGCCTAACGCCCCACGCACGCGCAGAGCCCGGGACCCTGCCGGGGAACCGGGCGGGGGGCGGGGGACTAGCGGTGGCACCTGTCCTGTCGTCCTCAGAAGAAGTTCTTAATCAGCGGAGTCACCAGCTTCACCCACAGCTTCACCTGCCGGCTCGGCTGCTCGAAGGTGGCGGCGGACACGGCCCCGGACCGCAGGTACAGCTGCTCCTGCTCCTGAGGGGGACGGACGACAGCAGTCAGGGCGGCTGCCCGGCGGCGGTGTCGGGCGGGAGGGCAGGCCGCACTCGCCGCCCGGCTAGGACGTCCCCTCGGAGAGCCAGGATGCCCGGGGTCCTCCACTTTTAAGACCCAGACGCGCACGGAGCAGGCTACTGAGAGCCGAGGAGCGCTGGCCCTCGCGAGGGGAGGCCCTGCACGTTAACCGCGACTTCTGACTGAGACCCGGGTCTCCTCCTCTCGTCGGCACACCGCTGGTGGCTCCCCGGCCACCTCTGCGGAGCGCAAGTGAGCAACAGGCCCCCAGAACCTTAAGCTCAGCTTGCAAGACTTTACGTCAGGAAAATAACCACGCGCTCAGATGTCTGACACTGACATCAATCACGACGACGCTAAACCGGGAAAGAACTGGAAAGCACCGAGCTGCCCGAAAGCTCACAACAGAACAGACCCACGTGACGGGCCGGCACGCGCCACGAGGCGACTGTTCTGGAAAAGCGTCTGTCAGTGACGTGGGAAAGTGCACCCCGTGCGGGGCTGAAGACGAAGACGGGGGGGTTGCAGCGACCACCCCGACTTCCCCGGAGAGGAGGCCAGAAACCCCGGGCCCTGTCGTAAGCGCGTCTGGAAGCGCCGGGAGGGAAACGATCCCTCGCACACAGCGCGCCCTCCCCACGCCGCTCCCTCTCGCCGGCGACACCCGACAGGCTTCGCAGGGGCTGAGACAGCCGTCTCTGGACCCTCTGTCCCCTTGGCTACAAAAGCCCGACCACCCCACACCACCACGAGGGCCCAGCGGCCACGGCCACGGAAACACTCCGTCTACTGCGGGACCAGCAGCGCCAGAGCGGGCACGGGACGGAGCTCCCCGCAAGCTGGCCTGACCCAGTGGGAGGGGGAGAGGGCCCCGCACCCCCCGGAGGCCCTGCGGGACGGCCCCCAGCCTCTCCCGGCGCACGCGTCTCCTGCCCTCCAGCCTGTTGCTGGTGCGGGCTCCGCAGCCGGGAACCCCGAGCCCTGGGGCCTGAGCCAGGTGGCGCTCCCGATCGGGGACTATCCTGTTCCACTCTGACCCACTGGCCTCCCAGCTGCTGCTGCGAGGGACCCGGCCCTGGCCGGTGTGCCTGCGGAGGAGCCCGCCTCGGTCCCGGGGGGGCGGGTCTGCCCAAGTGTCCACAGACTGGCTCCAGCTCTGTGTTTTCAGCCGAACACGCAGCCAAGATTTCGGTGAAATTACCAGAAACACTTAAGTTTCCTCCCCGGCTCCACAACAGGCATGGAGGAGGAAGTCGGCTGCCGGGGTCACAATGCCGTTCGAGGGAGTCTTTGTGCGGTCACAAGTGGTAAAGCGTGTTCCCTGAACAAAACCAGGAAGCGTTGGGTTTCATTGTCTGAGCTAAGTGGAGGGAGGGGCTTCAGGCTCTGGCAAAAGTATCTCCCGCTCCCAGTCCCCCGAGGCCCGACGGGGCCCTTCCCGCATCCCAAGGGGGGCTCCAGGGCGGCTGCTGGGAGCAGGCGCCCGGGCACGGGGTTCCCGGGACTTTCTGGGCTGTGGGGAGGTGGGGAGGGGGGCGGTCCCAGGATCAGGCCCCGCACGGTCCCCTCCAGCGGGGGGGGCCACACTGCCAGCATGTCTGCACACCGGAGGAACTCTCTGGAACCCTGTCTGTGCATCTCAGGGGCACAGAAGTCAGAATGCCTCTAAGGTGGGGGGCGGGGGTGCAGCTCGCAGTGGGCGGGAGCTGCCTCTCTCCCACAGCCAAGAGCCCCTGGGACTCAGGTTTGGGAAGAAAGACAAAACATCCCAAGTATGTCATTTGGGAAAGCAGCTCCTGACCACAACCCGCCCCGCTTTTCTCCACCCCAGGATGTGGGTTCGGCCCCTCTCCCCAGAGGTGGAGGGGAGCGGCCAGCACCAGGGCCCGGGGCGCAGGCCCCTTGCTCCCCGCCGTCAGCCCAGGTCCGCGGAGACCGCGCCCCGGCCAGGCCAACGTCGCACCGAGGACTGCGCTGACGGGGGCAGAGCCTCCGAGTCGGGGCCCCGGGGGACCCGGCTGTCTGCGACGAGCCAGCAGGCCAGGAGACAGCGCTGCAGGCCCGCGCCCGTCCCACTGGTCTGGCTGAGGCCGGCGTCCCCTGCAGGGACCCCGGCGGTGGGGGCTTCCTCAGTCATGTGCTGGAAACCTGCTGAGCAGCTCAGAGCTGACCGCCGGCCACCCAGAGCATGACCGCTGCCACTTCCTCTCGCCCCTGGTCGCGAAGCCCTTCCCGGCACCAGGGCCCCACTCAGACAGATGCCGTTCCCCGATCGCAGAAGGCAGACCCTGGGACAGGCCGGGACCATTTCCTCCTCCACCAACAAAAGCTGCGCCGGTTTCGCAACGAGAATTCCCGAACGCCGGAGGATAGAAGCCCCACGGTCGCGGCCGGGGCCTGGAGGCCTGGCCCGCCGCGGGGCTATCTGCATTCCCACCCGTCGCGGACGGGCTCTGTCGTAAGGCCGCACTCATGGACGAAGTGTCTCCCAGGTTCAGACACAGGCACTGTGCTCACGCCCCTGAAAGGCCCTCGCCGCCGTGACAGACCCTCACCCGGGAGCTGCGCACGTCCCGGCAGCTCCGCCCCTCTGCGCTGGGCAGAGCGAGCCCGGCTGGCGTGCAGGGAGCACCGAGACCAGGCGGGCCCCTCGGGGATCAAGCCACCGCTGCACTCCTCTCCGGTGAAGACGCGTGTCCCCCCCACCCACCTCTCTGGGCCTGACGGGGGTCACCAGCCGCCCAGCAGCACGGGGCCCAGGGTCCCTGACCGCGTGACCCTCCAGCCTGAGCTCGGGAGAAGGCTGCCCTCCTGACCTCCAAATGCCCGTGCGCAGACCCGTCACACGCTCTGGGAAGTCCCTTCCAGGGGCCGGAGGGAAGGGTCCTTGCAGGGCCACCTGCAGGTTGCCACACACCAACGAGCGGGCCAGCTGGAGTGACAGGCCTCCCCTCAGGCCCCTGCCCCGCCGGCAGGAAGGAGGCTGCCCCCACTCATGGCCACAGCAAAGCAGCTGCACCACCACGACGGGCACGAGAGAAGCCACAGCACTCCCGGACACCCGCACTCCCCAAGTGCCCACGCTCCGTGCCGGACGTGGGCAGGAGGCAGAGGCAGCCCGCGCCCACGCCCGGCCTCCAGACCCTACTCTGGGCCCGGCACGTCAAGGCCCCTCTGCACTGTCTCCCACATACTCAGCCCCGAACCAGCCCAAGCCAGGGCAGCACCAAGTGAAACGACTCGAACAGAACAAACGGGACCCGGACCATCGGCGCAGAAGGGGCACAGAGCCTGAGCGTGGACGTCGAGCCCCCGGGGCCGCCCTCTGCACGGGCACCGGTCCCTGCGGGCTGGCCTCCCTGTCCAGCTTCTGTGTCTCCCCACAAAGACACCGCTCCCCGCGTGCCCGCGTGGGTCCGCATTCTGGGAAGCGGCTGGGAGCCGCCACGTCCCCGTCCCCGGGAGAACACGCTGTTCCCCTGTCGCAGGAAGCGGCCCTCGGGAGGAAGTGGCCACACTGGCTGGAGGCGGCTCGGCGGGCAGAGGGCGCGAGGCTGCAGTGCACAGCCCACAGCAGGCCCCTCCGGGCACCGGCGCGGACTCCGGCTCTTTCTCGCTCTGCTCCGTCCCCAGAGGGCCACGCCGTCAGGAACCAGGGACACCCCACTTGCCCCGAGGAACCCCTCAGCCGGACCGACCTGGTGAAGCTGCTGCTGCAGGGCCCGGTTCTCCGTCACGATGGCGATCTGGGCCTCCAGGTCCCGGTGGACTGACCTGTACCCAAAATTAGGAGAGCCAATCAGCGTGAGGCAGGGCAGGCTGCTCCCGGCCAGGTACAGCCAGAGGCCTGCAGGGAAAAGGAGACGTGCAGACAGGAAGTGAGCTCAGCATCTGCGAAGCCGCTCCACACCGCAGCCCGACCCGGGGGAGATGCGGCCCACCCGGCACGGGGGCCACGGGCGCCACGGACGCGGCAGGCCCTGGGGGCGGGCCGGGGGAGCCCACCAGCCCCGGCCCTGCGCCCCTCCCTGGCAGCCTGGGGCCGCTCACAGGGACTACGGCTCCTTGCGCTTGCCACAGCCCCTCTTCTCAAACACGACAGGAAGTGGGTGCTTAAAGGGGACGCGGTGATGCCCGTGCTTAGGCTCTGCCCACGCCCCCCGCACCCCCAGAGCTCAGGGCCTCGAATCCCTGCTCTCCTAACTGCCGCGGCCCCAGCCTGGCCACTGGAGCTCGGCGCACGCGGCTGGTGGCCCCATCGTCCTCCCGTGAGCACCGAGGGAAAGCAGCCCCGCCATGCTCAAACGGGGGGCTGGGAACAGCAGATGTGGGCTGTCACACGGGAGTGACAAAGGCGCTTGCCAAGAACAGGTTACTCCATTCTACCTGAGGACAAGCCGGGCCCTTCCTACCGAGGGACACATTCGCCGTACTGCAGGTTCTAATGTGCCACCAAGGAATGGAAGCCCACTGGAGTGACAACCTGCCACGGGCTCGGAGACTTCGAGGCCAGACAACGTCCACTAGCGACCAAGGGAGGGGCGATCTGTGAGGCCCTGCGAGTCTCCCCCACCCAGAGAACACGGCTCCCCTTTCGCTGGAAAGCGACCCGGCTGATGTCACCTCAGAGACAAGGCAGAGCACGGCACCAGCAGCCACGTGGCCGTGGCGCCTGCGTGTCTCCCTGCCCTAGACACCTGCCATCGCTACACCACCACGGAGGTCACGGGTTCTCTCAGAACCTAAAGCGTCGCAGGACGCGGCACAGGCAGGCCTTGCACCCAGTGTCCCCCACCTGCCGCCTCTCCCGAGCTGCGCGCCCGCCCGCGCGGTCCAGCTCCGAGCTGCACGCCCGCCTGCACGGTCCCGGTCCAGTCCCGTGGGAACAAGTGCTCCCACAGGGACCACTCCAACCCCGAGGACGTCTGCTGCCCTAGCCACCCTCCCTCCCATGGGCCCGTGCCTGGCCTCTGTAGCATGCGACACCCTCACGAGCACCAAGGACACTTGGCCCAGCAAACTCAGCAACGTCAGTGTGACCGAGTCAGTCCCCAGCCCCTGTGCAGGGACCCCTGCTCACAGCCGGCCTCCTCACAACCTCCCCGTCCCCCGCCACTGGCCTCTCCTCTGCCAACGCGACCCTTTCAAAGGGTCCATGGCCATGCGCGCTCATCTCCAGCGAATCGACATGTGACACACGCCACGCTCCTGAAACAGAAGCCATTCCCCACCCCCACCCCCTCGCAGCACGTGCGCTGCGAGAACGGCCTGGGTCAGAGGTGACGGTGCTGCCGCCCGTGCCCGCAGCGTGCCTGGCCTTCGGCTCGCGCGGGGCTCACGCGGCAACACGGTCGCTCGCCCGTGCGCGGCACGAGACGAACTGTCCTGTCCCACTGGACCCGCCATGCAGGAGCCACGTGGCTAGCCTCACCCTGCGACGGGCGCGCACAGGGAGGGCAGCTGGCACGCGGTCCCAGCAAGACGGCCACACGTGTCTCATGCGTGTACGCCAGGCTCGCATACCCGACCCCCCACATGGGGCCTGGAGCTGGGAGGCGCAAGGTGACACCAGCCTCAGAGCAGAGGGAAGAGCTTCGGCCACCTACAGTGATGTCCCAAGTCTGCTAGCGCCAAGATTAGCCCCTTGAACCCACGGGGTCCCCTCAGTGCTACTGGTCCCGCCAGAGGGGGCAGGTGAGACTGGACAGGAGAGAGGCCTAACGCCCACATGGCGGCCATGGGTGCCGGCTGGAGTGACTCCTGCCACCCTGTCCATCCAAGGCTCCTGGCCCACAGGGTCTGATGGGGAGGGGCCTGGTCCTCCCGGGAGCCTTGGGAGAACCGGGAGTCAGCGCGTCTCATTCCCGGGGACTTACTCCCAACACCTTGAATGCTGCCTGGCACATGGCAGGCCCTCGACCATCTGAATAAAACAAGCGAGAACAGCACGGCCTCTTCCAACAACCCAGGGTCGAATCAGGCGTGAAAAGCCTTGGGGTCCCACTCTGCGGTAGAGGCCTGCTCCGAGCGTCGCGCCGGGACAGATTCAGACGTGTGCCCCCACCCCCTCCCACGGGGTCCTGCAACACATCTCAGCGGCTTCTCAGGCCCCCGTGAAACGGTCCTCTCCTGGGAAGGATCAGCGTCCACCCACCCTGACACGAAGTGGCACGCAACACTCCGAGAGGCCCCGAGGCTGGTGCACGCGTCAGGGCAAGGTGGCAATCCGTGCACCGCCGCCCGGGCACACCTGCTGCTCCCCAGGTGAGACCTGCCCCGCGCACCAGGAAAGACAGGGCGGGGCTGCCCGGCTCCCACGGCAAGCTCGCTTCTGGGCACCACGCCAAGCAGCCTATCGGGAAGGCAGTAAAAATAGTGACAATTCTCACAATCATTAACAGATTCCTGTCAGCGTGAGCCAGAAATCTCTCGATCCAACAGCCCGGCCCCGCCCTTGCCACACACACAGCTGTGGAGACAGAACACCACTGTGTCCAGATGGTTCAAAGTCAGGGACTCAAACTCACTTTCTCACCCTCCCCGACACACCCGCCTGCAGGCGCAGCAGTGTCCCCCAGTGAGGACGTGGCCCCACTGGAGGGGCTGCTGGCCAGGGCTGGGCAAGGCCAGGAGAGCTGGACGCTCCGTGCTGCCAGCGAGACACTCGGGCCCACCCCTCTGCACAGAGCCAGAGCCGGGACGCTGTGAGGCGGCGGCTGACACACTTCACACTCTCGCGGGCCCCCCGAAGCCTTCTGAAGGAGGCCGGTGTGCTGGCCGCGGCAGACACAGCACCCAAGTGCTGACGAAGCCACTGGGCGCCCAGCCCCCGGGACCCTGCTCTGGCCGGGACCAGGTGTAAACAAGGACTCCTGGGACGCTGCCGGACGCCCTGGGCAGGTGATAACAAATAGGCTGTGACGCATCCAGACGGCGGATGGCGTTCGGCGCTGAAACCCAAGCAGCCATCGAGCCAGGACAAGGCGCGGGGAGATGCTCAGTGCACGTGAGCGTGCACACTCCCGTGTGCAGGACGCCACTCTGACAGGGCCACACGCTGCGCCTCCAGCGACCTGACGTCTGGAAGAGGCCAGACTGCGGAGACAGGACAGAGGCCAGCGGTGGCCGGGGACGGGAGGGGTTTTAGGGCAGAGAAAACACTCCGCATGACACCGCAGTGTGGGTCCACGTCATTTCCCGTTTCCCAGAGAGCACGCCACCAAGGGGACCCAACGTGGACCGTGGATTCTGGGTGACAATGGGGCCTGAAGCCGCGGATGGTGGGCCGTGCAGCTGCGGGACCAGGAGTGCAAGGACACTCCATCCCCTGGCAATGCTGCTATGAGCCCGAAACTGCCCTGACAGTTACGTCTTTAAAATAAAAAACAAAATAAACACACAGAAGGGGACAAACTTCCGGTCCCGAGAGAAAGCGTTAGCACGTGAGCCGCCAGAGGCAGAGCGCAGGGCCTGGCACCGGACGCCTGCGCGGGGGACGAAAGCAAGCGCAGAGAAGGAAGCAGGCCCCCGCGTCCACGTGGGTGGGCCTCCTGCGGCGCTCGAGGCGCTCTCCATCAGGAGTGCCGCGCCAGCCCCGCGCCCCGCGCCCTGTCCCACCACGCCCGCCCAGGGGCAGGGGGCCGGGTACCACGAACTGACACCCTGTGAATCACAACAGCTCCCAGCTGACCAGTGTCTACCGTGGACCCGCCCCCAACAGCCCCCACGGAGGCCGAGACGCAGGCCCGGCCTCCGGCTTCGCTGACCCTCGGCAGAGCCGCAACAAAGCAACACGGACGCCTGCCCTCGCCAACGTAGCCCAGACCTCCTGCTGCCTGTCCACCGCGCGCGACACGTCACCCTTCTCTCACGAGTGCGAGCCAGGGCCATCGCCCCATTGTACACGCAAGTTCAACCAGGTCCTTCCACTTTTGGAAAAGACACACTTGGCCTGAGAACCGGGATCCAACACTCCGCGTCCGGTAACGTCGCCACTGGATCACGCTTGCACAGAACGCTCCTCGCTATGCTGAATAGGCGATCTTTGCAAAATAAAAGATCCACATAAACATTACAGAGACGAGCCAGGCTGCAAAAGCAGCCTCTAGCACGTGCCTTTCAGCAGCGGACAGTCCCTCTGGTTCTCTGAAGCGGCCTGATCCATGACACTGTGACGCGCGTCCCCTCCGCTGGGGAACTAGCCCTCGGGTCTGGGGTGGCGGGGGGCGGCCCCTACGCAGCAGGCCGCACGCCGCACAAGCCACCCCTCCCCACCCCCGTCCACCCTCCCAGCAGGGCCTCGGAGCCCATCTCCCGGCAGTGCCCGTGCGGCGCACTGCACCCTGGCCCTGGGACCGCCCTGTCACCGGACTGAACTTTCAGCCACCGGCACCTGCAGCCCGGTGCGCTTACGCCCGGGAGAAAGCCGTTTCTCACTCCCCATCCTGTCTGCTTCCTGGGGTCAGGAACCAAGCAGGGCTTGCTGACAGCGCCACGCTCACGGGGCCACCCGTGGGTGCAACACGGGAAGCCCTCGGAGCCTCTTGCTGCCCGGCGCCCAGGGGTGTGCCATGCGGACAAAGGAACGTCGTGGGAGGCGTGGGATTCGGAAGCAGTGAACAGTGTCCACTCACTTTCCCCCCCGGGGGCCCACAACGGCAGGAGCCGAGACGGTCCCAGGCTTGTCCTGCAGGAACTGCAGTGAGGGCACAACGGTGACACTGGCTACTCAGCCGTCGGCAGGAAGCTTCCTGGGTCCAGAGAGACACACCTGACCGCGTGCCCCGCTCACACCCAGCACGGGAGACAGCAGATGGCTCACCGCCCCACCCACCCAAATCCACGCCCCCAGCTGGGCCACCCGCTCATCCGGCCCAGGCTGCGTGTCCCAGGTTGGGGCAAGTGTGACCACCAAAGGATGAGCCAGAAGGGGCAGACTTGAGAGCACCCTACCCATCACAGCCACTGCGCAAGTAAGGACCTGGTCTCTCACTGCAGCCCTAGGACGCCTCAGACCTGACTCCTGGCTGTAGGGCGAGGTCCCTTCTGCTCACACGAAATCCGCTGCCCGCCCCGCCCCCACTCTCTCTCACCCTCCCTCTCGCCCATGCTAGCCCTGGGATCCCAGGGCCTTCCCCAGTAAGCCAGGGCTCCCTGAGTGCCGGCCCCACCCATAGCAGGGCGGGGGAAGAGGGAGTGGCAGGAGCGTGCCAGTCCGGGAAAAGGCGAGACACACCAGAAAAGCCGGTTGGGTGTCTGTTTCCGCGGTAACTGGGGAACCACTGCGGGTTATCAGCAGAGCTTCAGGGAAATAACCCACGGCGGAGTCAGAACTGATGCGCCCCGCTGAGCTGGAGGACCGGGTGACAAGGGAACCCCCTACTGACCCAGCCACAGGGCAGACGAGGGGCGAGCGCTGTCTACAGGTGCCCGTGACGCTCCCAGGCACACACACCGCTTCGCCGAAGCTCCAAGCGTCCCGGCGTCCTGCTCTGTCTCAATGCCCCACCCCGAGGCACGGCTGTTGTTCTGGGAAGTAACAAAGCCACTCCTAAAGTATTTTCTGCACCCCTCCTCTGACTAGCCCTCTCTGCCTTGAGATAGCTGACCTCCCGCCTGGCTGAGCCGATGACACATGCTGGGATCAGTGCCGTGGGGTGGCTCCCTCCCCACAGCGAACAAGGCCGCCTGCCCGAGCAGGCCCGCGAGGCTCCAGGTGGGAAGCGGGACCACAGGAGAGGCCAGCGGCGTCACTGCTCTGCGCTAACACAGCGGTGCTCAGGACATCGGAACCTCCTGGGGAGTTTTTAAAAACCCCACGGTGAGTGGAGGACTGGCCTGGGCTTCAGTGCATCTTACAACGCAGCCCCAGGTGAAAACCGCCGGTGTGAGAAAAGACGGCTCGAGTCTAGTGGCACAGACGAGTGGCCGCAGCGAATGCAGCCAGGACCTGCGCCCGAGATGCGTGGCTGAGGAAACCCTCACTCCCCACTCCCTTGCTCAGCAGTTCCAGAAGTCTCCAGGAGCAAAACAGGCCTCTGAGCCACCAAAAAAACACCAGAACAGCCATGCGCGTAGCTCGCGGCTCAGGCCTCTGCACCCCTCACTCCCGCTCTGGACTCAGGACGAGCCGGTACCCCGTCGCGGGATCCGCCTGAGCGCCACACGCTGGGGGCAGGCGCACGCGCAGCGCCCCGAGTGGCAGCAGCAGCGCCCCGCCGCTGAGCGTAGGTTTAAACCCGCCCACCGCGTCTCAGAGGAGCGCCCGGGACCATGTCACACGCGGGCTGCTCCAGGGACACTCTGGCTGCCCGAGAGGGGCCGCGACAAACAGCTCACACTCGGACCCGCTCTGGGGCAGCACTGTCCCTGGGCGAACCGTACCGGCCCAGCCCCAATGGACAAAGTGCAATGGTGAGGGAAAGAGAGAAAACTGGGCTTTTTGTGCCAAATACATGATCTCTAATCAATCCCTCTGTCACTAGGGAGGGCCTGGCCAAACAGACGCCGCCGATGATCAGGGAAGGACGTCACACGCCTCGCCATCTACGTGCAAACAGGTGTGAGAGGGGCTGTGTGCACGTGTGTAAAACAGCCTCCCAAACGATTCAGTTTATAAGTTTCCGATGCGTGAAAGTGAGACTCTGCGGAACTGAAATGCACCTGCAGGTGACGAGCGTGACCCGCCCACACGAAGACAGAACTGGAGAAGGGCGCAGGGCTCCCACGGGCCGGCGCCAGGGGCGCTGACAGGCGAGCCCGGGCTGCGGGCACTCCCCCGCCCCGGTGTCCCCCGTGGGCGGCAGTCCTCTGGCCAGCTGCCGCCTACCTTTGGCATGAAAAGTCCAGCCCCTCCGCCAGTACTCCTGCAGCCGCACGCGCTCCTGCTGCCCGAGGCTGCACACCTCGCTGTAGAACTGCCGCTCGATGTGCACGTAGGCCGCTGGGATGGCGCCCGCCACCCCCTTGGCCCCGAAGAAACCGTTCACCTCCGGGGAGGCCAGCAGGATCTGGTACTCGGCCCGCGTGCCCAGGACCAAGTCCATGTAGGCCTGGGTCAGGTTGAAGTAGCCGGTGGTGAGGAAGACCCTGGCGCCTCGTTCGGCCTCGGTCAGCAGGGTCTCGGTGACGATCTCGTCGATCTGGATCTCGAAGGGCTTCATCTGGATCAGCGGGTAAATCCAGGTGTCGGGCGCTGGCCTGCGGTCGCCAGCGGCGGCCGCGTCCTCCTGGGCCAACAGGGAGTCGCTGTGGAAGGTCTGGGCGTGCAGCGCCTGCTGGCGGGCCCGGGCCGAGCTGACCACGCCCATGACCCGCTCGTTGGCGGCCTTGCAGTACGCGGCCCGGTCACCTGGAGGGTGAGACACAGGCGGGGGGTAAGGGAAGGGCAACGGAGGCTGTGGCATCCCGCCCGGCCCAGCGATCACGACGGGCAGGTGGACGCCGCAACGCACCGCCCACTCACACGTGTCGACCGCGCACAAGCACCACACCCCGAGCGAAGCTCTTCCGCAGTGCGAACACCCGAGACCCCCTCGTCCACAGGCTGTGGCACGGGCCAGGCCAGCGGAAGGCGGCGGACAACAGGAGGCAACACTCAGGGGGCAAGGGACACAAGGGGGAGTCCGAGATCCAGCCACAGTGAGCACAGACTCGGGCCACACGCCCGTAACCGCTGTCCGCTGTGCGTGTGACGCTTCAGCGCTGTCTATCAATCAAGACACCTGGGAGTGGAACCACAGGCGAGAGGGCCACACACGGCAGCTATGGACGCTGGCGCAGCGGAGTGGCAAAGCTCCCCGTGGGCGGACACGTGGGTGAGGGCCGAGTGTGAACGCACAGGCTCGGGGCCCCTCGTATGTACACGAGGCAACAAGCAGCGGTCCAGACGCACTGAGAAGCAAATGACCGTAAGTGACCGCTGATGAGCTAAGGACCCAAGAGGTCGGGAGGGACAGCACGACACCGGAACACACCGACAGTGTCCAGAGTCGATCCTCTGACAAGACCGACCGAACAGCCAGCCTGCGGCAAGGCTAACCACGCAGGAGAGAGAGAACGGGGAACGGCCGCCCTGGGCGTCCCCCTCACTCACGTGAGAACCGGCCACACGCCTGAGTGCCTCCCGGGGCTGGGCGCCTCCCGGGGCAGCGGCCCGTGCACAAACCCGTCCTTCCTGACGCCAGCAGCCACCAGGGGAGCAGGCAGCCGCCCTCCACACACGGTCTCAGGCTGAGCGTCCCCTGCACCTTCCGAGCCCAGCCACCCCATGTCACCCAAGCACGCTCTCCTCCCTGAACGCGGGGACCCTTTCTCTGCACAGTCATGCCCGGCCTAGCAAATCAGACCGGGGTCGGTGACGTTTTCTGTGTGGGCCGGAGATTAAATGTTTTAAGCTTTGGGGCCAAAGGGAAAAATTGAGGTGACGTATAGGTACTATCTTATATAATGAGAGAAAGACTTCCATCATTTTTTTATCGAGGGAAGTCCAACAATAATGGTAAGAACTGAGGGTCCAGGCTCGTGGCAGGCACGGTGTGCCCACGGACGCCCTGGCCCCCGGGACAAGCTCCCCCCGGGCGTCCCCCCAGGCTGGGCCCCAGGAGGCTCCCCTCCCATGGTCGGGTTTAACCCTTCCCCACACTGCTGACACTTGCACATTCGCCAGCCTTGCTGGCGGCGGTCAGGAAGTCCCCACCGCAGGAATCACAGGATGGCGAAGGCCCAGGACGCGAGCCGCCAGGACTGGCCCGCCTCCAGCGAGCGGAGCTCAGGGCTCTCCATTTCACTTTCCAGGCAGGAGGCCACAGACCTCAATGGCGCTGAGAGGCACCGAGCCTCCCTGCGACAGCGCGGAGCGGGCCCTGGGATGGCAGTCAGCACGCAGCTGCTTCCTGTAAGCGCAGGGCCTGCGCACAGCCGGCCCGCCCGGGCGCACGGGCCCGAAGCCCACGCTCGCACCTTCTCGGGCGGGCTCCTCCACTCGCAGAGCATGACTGGCGGCCAGGGAGTCACCTCGGGCTTCAGCGACAAAAGCAGAACAGGGCTCTGCCAGCCAAGCCTCCCAAGCCTTGTGGCAAGGCCACCGGCGGCGCGCGCACCTCCGCCCTCACGCCCCGCACGCACGCACGCTCAGGAGGCGGCGGAGCCCAGGGCCCTACCTTTGTAAGGGTGCACCATCCCCTCCACCACCTGCACCGTGTCGTCCCCCTGCAGCTGCAGGGACACGTCCCCCACGGCGTCCACCAGCTCCGTGAAGAAGTCCGCGATCTCGGGACAGTCCTGCAGGAACACGTAGCGATCCTGGCGGTTGGTGAAGTAGGAGTCGCTCAGGTTGGCGCTGCGGGGGGGAGAAGCAGGTGAGGACGCGGGCAAGAGGGCGCACAGCGGGTCCCGGTGATCTGGGGCTCGGGTGAGCTAGCAAAAGCACGGTGGTGACACCCCGGAGCAGGACACGGCAGCAGCCAGTGAACAGTCAGCTATTGAGTATGGCCACCGAGTGGCACTAAGGCGACATAGCAGAGTGGACGGCAGAGCCCCGCCCCTCCCAGAGCGGCCCATCGGCAGAGAGGAGAAACGCAGACACGCACGCTGCCAGCCGCCCGCGGGACTAGCCGCCAGCCCCTGTGTTTCCGGATCGAACTGGCCCCGGTGTCCATCCCGGTCCCGTCTGATTTCCCTTCTGTTTCGCTGGCTCTGCCTGACCAAGTCACTCGTCCTCTCTGAGCCCTGGTTTCTCGTGTGAAAAGTGAGGGGACCACCACCCAGGGCCAGCGTGAGAAGCACACGGACGGGCACACGGGGACCTGGCATGGCGGCTGGCGCGCAGCACGTGCCGGATCTCGGCCCCCCGGCTGTGTTCTCGTCCGCCCGTGTGAGCTTCCGGTCGCCAGCAGATGCCGTGGGAGACCGGGGGTGTGGGGCGGGCGGACGGAGAACACGCGAGCAGCCTCTCGGAGGCCCGGGGAGGCGGCGTCCCCGTCCGTCCCGCCGGCTCCCGCCCCGGAGCACCTCGAGGGCGAGGAGGAGGCGCGCTCACCCGCTCAAGATGACGCTGTTGTCGAAGAGGTACACCTTGATGTGCTGGAGGCCGATGGTCTCGTTGAGGCGCTCGGGGACCAGGAGCCGCAGCAGGCCGCGGAGGTCCGGGGTGTGGAACAGGGACACCCGCACCTGCTCCGGGAACCGCTGCAGGAGCGGCAGCAGCATCGTGCGCGAGTTCTTCCGGCCTGCACACGGGGCGGGCGGGGGACAGACAGGCGACTCACGCCAGGAAAGCACGGCGCGGGGCGGGGCGGCCCCCCTCCGCGGGGCAGGCCGGCCGCCTGCTGTGGGAGCCAGCGACCCACTCGGGACACCGCCACGCCGCGGGGCAGGACCGACGTGACCGGGTGGCAGACACCTGCTCTTTGACCGACTGGCACCCACACCCCCAACTCCTGCAGGTACCACCTACTCTTACGTTCTGCTCTGAGCGAAGGCGAGTCTACCCACCAGGAGCCCGCACCCCAGCTTAAGCGGGGACAGTGCACCAGACCTGGGCTGGGCCGGTCCGCACACCCGGAGCCCCGTGCCGTCAAGGGCAGCTCTGGGAAGCAGACTCTTCCAATGGACAAGTGTCACGGTGAGAAGGGCCTGGCCGTTGGAGGCCACCTCACAGAGCCCGAGACTGAGGCCAGCCCAAAGGAGGCAGGGCCAGGACACGGGTCCTGATGACCTATCCAAACCCCACGTCGTGACCCGCCCGAGGCAGGTCAATCCCGGGAGTCACACGAACTCTCTTTGCCTACTCTGTTTCTAGCTGGGTTTGCAGGCGTGTGCTGCAGAAGGGACCCGGGCTCAGATAATCACGGCCCTGGGCCAGGAACAATCCCCCAACGTGGCTGAGGACGGGGAGGCCAAGTGTGATCCCTAACACAGGCGCTGGAAGAGGGGGGCGCATGAGGAGCACCCCAGACCCACCTCGTGAGCCCCGTGTGAAGTCCAAAAGAATGGACACCTTAAGGTCCGCAGGGAACTTCGCTTGCAGTGACTTCTCCAGGGTGCTTTCCAGGCAATCCACCTACGAAGAGAACCCCGAAAGAACGGAAGGGCTGAGGTCCGAAAAGCGATTACGTATGAAAAATGACGCAGCCCGCCCGCTAGCGCCCCGCTCTGAACACACAGCCCCACGGACGCGAAACGCCTTCGTGGGAGGCGGCCTTGCTACCGGGACCAGAAGACGCCGCCTGACGCCCCTCTCCGACCCGGACCCCGCCACCGTGAGGCACCAGCTCCCACACACGCTTCGACAGGTAACCCTCACAGACGCATGACAACTGGTGCCACCTGTTAGATGGAAGAACCCAGGACACAGCCTGCCCACTGGCCAGTCTCCAGGACCAAAGGGGACCCACACCTGCAGCTACGAGTATCCCCTGGGAACGGGGAGGCCCCGCCTCACAGAGAAGAATGGGGAGCACCTGCGCTCAGCCGCGATCCCCCTCGTCCTCTATGCCCCAACCCGGCAGCGCCCAGCTCCTGCCTGCGGCTATCTCATCTCAACAGGGTGAACCGAGAACAGCGCCTCCGGTGGACAACGCACCCACGTCACTACCCCAGAGCGGACGGCCACCCGGGAGACGGAGACCGCACGACTCATTCAGAGTCACTGCCAGCTCCACCTGCAGACGCCGCCTGCACACCAGGGCCCGCGCCGACGCGGACTGCAGGGAGCACACGCTGTCCAGACCCCACCCCTGCCTGTCCCTCCACATGACAGCAAGGCTGGGTGGGACGGCCTTGCACCTGCACTCTCGTCCAGCACGAGGTCGGACCTTTCCCGTGAAGGGCCGGACAGCAAATATTCCGGGCTTTGCGGGCCAGATGGTCCGTCACAACCCCAGCTCCGCCACTGCAGCAGAGACCAGCCCCAGACAAAACACGGAGGGGAGGACAGCGGCCGTGTGCCCATAAAGCTTTATTCAGGGACCGAAATTTAGATCCCATGGGCTCTTAATGTGGCACGACTATCATTCTTTTGGGTTTTTTCCAGTCATTTAAAAATGTGAAAACCAGCCTTAGCTCATAGGCCGTACAAAAACAGGTGGCAGGCCAGACCTGGCAGACCGAGCAGCCTAGGGACCCTGGGGCTGGGAGAAGAGGACACGGGCCAGCCAGGCCAGCAGGCCCAGCTTAGACCTCTGCACCTGCTCCTCACGGGTCCCCCTGACAGTCCCCACTGTCCAGGCAGTGAGAACAAGAGCTGGCCATGAGCCAGGGCCAAGGTAAGGCGCTCTCTGCCAACACCACGGCGTGTGCAGCGTGAGGCTCTGAGGCGACTCCCCCCGCGAACCTTACCAGCTCCTGTTCCAGAGGACCTGTCCCCAGGTAGAGGGACGCCATCACGACCCGCCTCTTGGCTACTTTTATCTGCCCCTGAAAGAGAAGAGACCATTCAAAATTCGCAACCGTCATCTGCATAGTCCACTGAGAAAACACAGTCCTTTGACCCTGGAGGCTAATACCACTGCAGGCTGAAGCACTCTACGTCTTCGCCGACATCGAAAGCAAGGCTGACGGGTATGTGGTAACCTGCCCAATCAGACCCACAGCCCTGATTTAAAATCCTCGTCCTGAAAGTAAAACAGAATCCAACTGTACAAGACACAACGCGGCCCCCAAAGGCAGGGCGGTGAGCTGTGCGCAGTGACCCCAAATGTCCACGCTGCACTGCTGAGAGACCACAGCAAGTCACCGAGCGGGGGCAGGCCGCACCCCCACCGCCCCCACCCCACGCCCGCACGTGTGTGTGCAGGGCGAGCTGCAGGTAGAGAAGGCAGATGCAGACAGGTGATGTCCCCAGCCCAGGTGTGCGGCTGGAGCTTGAGGAGGAGCACGTGCATCACTCCTGAAACGCACACACGCAGGCATCCACACACACACACACAGCATCTGGAGATGACACACCACACCACTCCTGACAGCCGGTGTCCTCTCCCTAGGCCTGCTCCGGCCGCCGGAGGACCCCTGACCCCATCCCCAGAGGAGGCGGCAAGGACAGAAAGAGCAGCCGCGCTACCCCAGGTCAAGCTCTCGGCAGACACACAGGAGCGCAAGGCCTCGCGAGAGGAGCGTGGCAGAGAGTACGGCATCGCCTGCCTTCCTGCTCAGAAGCCACTGGCAGCAGAAGGGGGGCATCCTGACCGGATGGACGCATGAACCCGCCACAGAGCAAAGGCCCGCACGCCAGGGAAACAAAAGACCGTCCCGCGTCTCCTTCGTCAGTTACTGAGACGGATGCTTGTGGGGAATTGATCATGAAGAAGAGAAGAAAAGAAAGGAAAACAGCAGACGAGGTACAGGGCAGTTGAGTCCAGGCAGCGCGGCCCTCTGACTGCCGTGGGACACAGGTCTTCCGGCACGGGGACCAGGCCCACCCCAGCGCGGCATGCCCCTCCTCCAAGGCCACTCTGTCTGTCCCGGGAAGAAACACATGTCTCTCGGTGCAGCATGTGTCTGGAGACCATGCCCACGGGCGGGAGGCCTTGGCTGTGCCCGGCCTGCTGGGCCCCTCGGGCCTTCCCTGGCTTCCGTGGCGCCACCACCCCAGGCAGCTGTGCACGTAGCCTGGCGTCCTGGCCAAGGTGTCACCGCGTAAAGACCCAGTCACACACCCGCCACTGGCCAGGACACTAAGAGCCTCCTCTGAAAACCTGTTTCCTCGAGCCAAGCAGAGAACCCGGTGGGAGCAAAGAGCAAACGGCCTCAGCATCAGTTCTACACCAACGAGGTGGCACGGGACAAATGGGCAGGGCAGGCAGGGAGGCAGAGTGCATGGTGCACGCACACGCATGCACATGCACGCGCACACAGACATCATTCTGAAATGAGCCAGGAAGAACCTAAGCTCGGTGCGGCTCACAGAACCACAGGGCAAAAGGAGAGAACATGCAGGCATTCACACGGACCAGACGGCACCCCGTCTGCAGAAGCGTGACTGTCGCCAGAGCTCCCCGCACCCCCGGCGTTCCGCCCGCCGCCCTCGCCACACCTGAGTTCTAACATCATTGTTAACGTGAACTCAGAGAGTTCACACTAATAAGAATTAATTAGCACTGAATTACTTCCTTCCGGTTAGCAGTGTGACCACGCGTGACCAGGCGCGGTACGAGCACTTGAGTGACGCATCGCAAGCTAAACCCCCAGACGCAGAGTTTAGCATCTCTGCCAGCAGAGAGGAGCACACACGTTAGACGAACAAGAACCAGGTGTGCACGGCCTAAAGCCAGACGTCCACGTTCTCCAGTTATCTGTAAATGCGGCTACTGCCCGCTTCCCACGTAGTGAACCCCACCCGTGGCTCATGTGGCTCTTGGGTCGTCATTTCCTGCACGGGACGGCTACCAGGATGGCGCTGCTCGCCTGGAGGCGTCTCCAGAGGCAGAGGCCCAGCGTGCCCTGGCTAGGATCCGCCTCATTTCCTCCCAGGCACCCTCGGCAGGGACGCGCCGTGCGGCCCACAGCCCTCACTCACCTCCCGCAGAGGGCCACGTCTTCAGCACAGCGGAGGGAGCGATCTGTCCCTCAAAACCAAACTCCAGGGCCTGACCCTCCCGGCCCCCGTGCTTGGGGCGCCTCTACACTAGCCACGCAGGGGGCTACTGCTCAGGGCTCCGCTCAGCTGAGCAGCCATCAAGAACTTCCCGAGCGGAAGGCACGTCTGCCCGAGGCCTGTACCTCAGGCGTCTGCCACGCTCAATCCCTCTCTCTCTCTCTCTCTCTCTCTCTCTCTCAGACACCACTTACCTTCATGAGCTCAAAAAACTCGGCTGGAGAAGACAGCACCCTGACGTGAGAGCTGGAGACCCCGAACTCCGGAACCAGGTTTCTGATCCATTGGAACCTGTGCACGCCCTCGGGACACAGGCAGCAAGGAGGGGAGGTGACCTGGGGGACCGCTGGGGACAGCAAAGGAGCCAACAGCAGCCATGGTGACCTGGGTAACGAGATACGCAAAGGGTCATACTTCTCAAATACTTCCTCGGAATCTCTCGCAGCTGCTGGCGGAGAAGAGGGTGTTTTTCGTGCGCCAATTTCGGATTTTCTAGACCCTTGTCAGTGAGCCCGACCCAAACTCTGCACGGAGGTGTGTCCTTCAGCCCCAACTAGCTGGGCACCTTGAGAAGCGCAACCCTACCAATAACCCCGGATGTAAGTCGATTCCAAACAAGCCCAGGTGAACGGCAGCCGCA
The DNA here is from genome assembly GCA_004027375.1 of Macroglossus sobrinus. NCBI lineage: Eukaryota > Metazoa > Chordata > Mammalia > Chiroptera > Pteropodidae > Macroglossus > Macroglossus sobrinus. The sequence goes on from PVKZ01004490.1 coordinate 56,424, forward strand.
GATCACCTCGCAGAGGCCGCCCCTAACGAGCCCACCTGCGGGGAGCCCCTGAAGGCCCCCCTAGAACGAGGGCGAGTCTAGTACAACCCCGAGGACTGCAACCCAGACCCCCACTGCATGGCTGACGAGACTTAGGGAAGGACCCAGGACACTTTCTCTTTACTACCCGGAGACAGAGAGACAAGCTGGAGGGGAAGAGGGTGGGGGAGGGGAGACCATCTCAAGTGGTACCAGCGGTGACAACTGCCCCTTCCCCGCTGGACACAGCCTCCCCGGGGGTCGTGCCCCATCTGTGCCCAGCACCGGGCCCACCACGCGAGGCTGCAGCCTGCCCCTGCCAGCCTGAGTCTGAGACCGCAGCACCCGGGCCCCGCCTGGAGCCACAGCCCCGCTGCCCTGTGGGACCAGGGCACGGGGCGGGGTCGCAGGGCCGGAGCCCACTCAGACCCGCCGTGGTCTGAACTCCTGCAAACCGCAAGCTGCAGCAGGAAAGCCCTGTGCGGGACCTGCCTCCACGGCCTTGTGCGGGGCTCAGGAGACGATGCGTGGAGACACGAGGCCCGAGGGCCACGCGTCCAGGAAGATGACTTCATCCGCTTGCCTCATGATGCGGCGCTGACTCTTCCCGGGGCCACAGAGGCGGCAGACGGCACAGCTGGGCTCCCCACAAGGCCCAGCGGTCTGTCACGGCAGACTCACTGCCAAGAAAGCTTTAGTCAGCGGCGGAAACTACCAGCTCCTTGGACCCTGGAAAGGCGGGGCCTCGCCCCAGGCCTCTGAGGGCAGAGGTGGGAAAGCAGCTGTCCTTGCCCGCAACCCTGAAAGGGACAGTGACCACAGCATCACGCACAGCGTCAGCTGGCTAAGTTTCTCTCGCTCCTGGGTAATGAGCAGCAGCTTGCAAAGGACTGGCCCAGGTGCTAAAGGGGCATGTGGGCCTGGGTCCCACACGTCCGCTCCACCCTCGCCGTGCGCACGGCTCACTTCCAGGAGGCGCCCCTCAGCCCGAAGGAAAAGCAGGAGCCAACCTATCAATCTGAACCCCACAGGGGGCCTGAGGTCCCACATTCTTAGTTAAACGTAGTCTGTTCGAGGTGGAAAACCCCACAGCAGATAAAATTGTCTCCCAGCCTCACAGCACTTCTGTCCATGAAACAAGGAGCAGGGTGTCAGGTGCCACCTGCCGCCACCCGCCAGTCAGACCCACGCCTTCTTCACAGGGGCCGAGCGACTCGGAGAGCTCCCAGAAAGGAAGATGAGGAGACGCCTCCCTGGCACGGGCGGCCCAGGGGAGGGCGAGTGCCAGCGTGGGCCTCCATCCCGGTCACCGTGCGAGCACCTGTCACGCACCACAGGGCACGAACGCAGAGCCGGGCACAGCCCCCGCCTCCCACAGACCTGGCGGCCTCACAGGCTTACACACCTGAGATCATCTGAGCGTGACACAGGAGTAAATGCTAAAAATAAAGATCAAAATATTAAGTATGTGTGCTCTGAGTGCTCAAAGGCAGCGGGGGACACCTGAGCTGCTGGAGGCGTCGCGACACCCTGCCTCCCAAAGGGCTCTGAACACCTGGTAAGATCGGGTGGGGCGGGGCATCCCGGGCGAGCAGGTGTGAGCGGGACCTGGCCAAAGCCCCCCGCCCCAGAAAAGCCCAGGAGGGTCTCGATGAAGGTTCAGGCGCCTAAGAAGGTGTCAGGTCCACGGCCACGGCCACCTTGCCTGAGGGAGAGGCAAGCCTCGCCCCTGCAGGCGGTCTCCCCAGGACGCTCGGCCAGAGCCCCCGTGTGCCCACACGCTTGCCGCCGCTGGCGGGGCAGGGGCCGGAAGCGCTGGGCCCGGCCTCGCCGTGGACCCCGGGCCTCCGTGGCGACTTCTCGTCCCAGAGAGGAAGGCGCTCTGCAAGGCAGCAAAGCCTTTTCCAAAGGCCCCACGGTGACAGCACAGGCCGAGAAGCGGCAGCCAGACTGGTGACACTCAGACCTAACTGGAGCACCTCCACGGGGACACCAGCAGTGTCCCCCATCCTGGGCGCGCACCGCTGGCTTCTCCAGAGCCTGGTCAGGGACCGTGTGTTTCCGCCACCTCAGCCAGAAGCCCATGGGACCCTCCCTACCCGGCACCTCAGGGACCCTGGGCAAACGGGGCACGACGGAACAAACAATGCAAACCGCCCCTCGAGGGGCTGCACCCCCAAAGGGCAGGCTCCGGCGCCCACAGGACACCTGGCTCTGGGCGGAGGCCCACGCTTACGGCTTCTCGGGGAACCTGCAGACAGAGCCCCGGAACCGGGGATGGGGCTGCCCCTGGGCACCGAGGACCCCGGCCTGAGGCCCCATCCTCCCTCCCAGAGGGGGCCTGGGGGTGGGATGAGAAGAAGGAAGGCGTGTGGGTGAGTGGGGGTGCTTCGGGGTACAGTGAGTGTGAAGGGAGGGGCGCGGAGGGGCAAGCAGGTCCCCCCGCCATCCCTAGGAGGAAGCCGCGCTGAACTGCCCTGACTGAGGACAGCGTGCGCTCCCCGGGGCCAGGACGCGGGGACAGTGGGAGCCAACCTGGCCTGAGACAGGACAACGCTGCGAGGAGCCAGCAGCTGCGGGGATGCCCTGGAGCACGGCTTCTCGTGACGGGAGCCTCGGGGGACTGGAGGGCACTTCTTTTTGTGCCCAGTTTTCCATCCCACCCGACTCTTTGGAGCTGCGTGTGCTCCACGGAAGAACACGGCCGCGCCTGGCACCTTCCCTTTGCCTGGATGTGCACCGATGTGCCCGAGGGTGCCACCGAGCTCCCTCCTGGTCAGTGCAGAGAGGCCAGTCAGGACAGGCCAGCATCAGAGAGGCACACCGGGGCTACAGCTCCCTTCCAGCCTGGCAAGGCCGGAGGGCTCAGGCCTGCTCCTCCGGGCGAGGCCCGCAGCGGTGCCACCCACCACCCGGGGGACACAGGAAGCAGGCCAACCTCCCAGGCTTTCTCAGAATAGGACATGTGGGGTCTGAACGTGGAATGCAGTGATGCTGCGGTCCGCCACGCCACAGTGGACGGACAGGGTGGGCCTGGGGTCTGTCCTGTACGTGGGCATGAATTAAGTGCCCCCCGCTGCAGGCCGAGCCGTGGCCCAACGCTCCATGAGCCCTACTCTAAGATTCACAGGACAGACTCTGTTGCTTGGGTCCCCTCCAAATCCGTACAAATGACCCAAGTTTGCAGAAGAAACTGAGCTCTCTGGATTGCCGTATTTTCAGAAACGACTTTGTAAGAAATACCCACCCTTCCCCCACCCAGTCACACGCATTTAAACCTAAAAAAAAAAAAAAAAAGTAAACGAATGAGAGAAGAGCAACAGTCATAACACTTCCTGAGAGCGGCTCCAGAAACTACGTGAAGGCAGCGTACTTCCTGCCACCCGGGCGGCAGGCGGCCCTTCCTGACCAGCGCAAGCCCTCACCCCCGCCAGGGAAATGAGTGTGAATTCCCGTAGCTCACGGCGGCCCAGGGCCCGCTGCCGTCCCACAAGAAGTCCGGCATTCATTCGGCTGCCTGCTGACCAGATGACTTGCCCAGAAGGAAGTCGATCACATCGAGGGGCCAGAAAGACAAACTTTCTGGCCACACGACACCTCGGGTAACCCAACAGGCAGCAGGCAGCCTGACTTCCCAGCAGCCTCGACAAGGACACGCTTACGTCACTCAGGACACGTGTTTACAGAACGCTGTAACTCCAGGTGGCTTCCGTCCCTCTGCCAGCACACGGCCCACCCACCAGCCCAATTCACCACCAGCGACGATGCGTCCAGGGGTGCGCATGTCAGTATTAACTCAATACACTTACAGCTTAAAAGTCAGTCAGCTGCGAATCTTATTTTAATTCCCTGCAAGATCAAATCTGAATGATTTGGGGAAACAATGCTTTGATTCGAAATATCCCCCTCCCACCCACTCTACGGCTGTGATAAACCAAGAGAGGATTCTACTAACGTAACGAGTAAGGGGGACTCATAGAGTTCAAAGAAAAAGTAATTTCTGGAAACCTGGTGGTCCCTCAGAGCAGAAACTACTACCCAATGGAACAAGAGTATGTTGATTTGCTGTCACAACGTACGAAAATCGAATCGCAAGGACAGTCTGCTAGTTACGTTCCTCCCGTGTAATCAGGGAAGTGGGGACCCCCATTCACCCGCCTCCAACACACACACACACACACACACACACCCAGAACAGAGAAAACAGGACCTGAGTTTCAAAAACAAAGATTTTTCTGCACATATAGCTCAAATTGAAAATAGGTGTTTTTTTTTTTGAAGGAGGCCACAGAGAAAATATGTCCTTGTATGAAAGGCGACATCGTGAACTAACGCCCTCTTGACACATTTCCCACTCGGTCTCATCTACTCCAAACAACGAGTCAATTCTGCGTAGTCTGATGACTCCAAAAAACTGCATCTGAAGGTTCTGGCCCCTCCCCGGCCCAGCGGCAGACCTGCCAGCCACCTGAACACTTCCTGGATGCTAGTTAACATGGACCAGACTCACCTTAGCATCGTCCCCAAACCGTGTCCTTTCTTACTGTGTTAGAGAAGCATGCCATCATCCACGCAGAAACACAACCCACCTCCTCAGCACTCCCCCTACACAGGCCCCGAACAGAGCTGATTCTAACCCGACCCTCTCTTCTAGTCGCACGGTCCCTGTTGTCACATAAGCCCCACCATCCCAGGCCGAGACCGTTATCCAAAGAAACCACGCAGAATCTCAGGGCCAGCTCCTCTCTCTCCCCCTTCCCTATTCAGTACCCCCTGTCACCTCCTGGAACTTGTGAGGACCTGTGGAACCTCAGAACTGCCTTCTGTCGCTGCTACAATCATCAGCCCACATCACTCACTACCCTTCCCCGAACACTTGCTCCCCCGTTCCTCACCTAGCCTACTCCTAAACCTCAAAACACAATTCTGGTGGCACCACTGCCAGAAAGCCTTCTGTGACTTCCAGGTGTGCCTCTCAGGTACTACCGTGGCTTTTTCTACCTTACTTTACTATTATTGTTTATTATTATTGTTTACTATTATGACTCTGAGCATCTTCTCTTTTATCTTTGTTTCCCGAGTACCTAGCAGAGCCCAGCAGTGCTCTAGACAAGCATCTGAATAAATGAATGAACCCAGCCGTCCACAACGATGAAAGACAAGCATCTGAATAAATGAATGAACCCAGCCGTCCACAACGATGAGTCAGATGCCTGATGCAGAGAAAATGACACTATTTCTGGATCCCTAATGAGAAGTGATTTTAAGAAGAGTTATCTGTCACTATGGCTGTCCCCAAAACTAAAAAGAAACCACTACAGTCACAGAGCCGTTCCCTCTCGCCCCCCCTCCTCCCGCTAGCCACGAGAATTCACCGGGCCCTGCAACAGTTAGTTGAGTCAGAATGGAGTGCTAAAAGTCTAAAATAATTTAAACTCATGATTACACAGAACTATTATCAATGAATCAATGATCAGAGTTACAAGAAACCACATCATTCGGGGAATGAGGAATTGGGAGGTGCAACTAAACAATAGAGAAGAAACGAAAGCCAGCAGCTAAGGGTGAGTGGCCACACAGATGTGAGTAACCCCAAACACCGAGGCCACCAAGAATCGAAAAAAAATCTGCAAACTGGAAAAAAGCAAGAAAGTCAGAAAACTTTAGTACTGTAACAATACTGGTCAAAGCATAGGCATTATTTCCAAGGATTAGAAAACAAATTTCTGACATTTGTGTTTGTGATTTAACTGAGTTGATGGTTTAACTGTTGACCAGAAAAACTCTCAACTTAATCAGAAATAATAGTGTTTACAAAAAGGACCTTGGGAAGTCAATGTGAGACTATCCAGACCGACACAATGCCCACCGCCCCAATGTCCACCACCCCTATACGCACACAAAACACTCAAGAGAAATGTCTTTTTTAAAAGAATTTTTGAAGATTGCCCAACATCCTTCAGTAATCAATTGCAACGTTAAGCAATGATTAATAATCAAGTGTTTTTCGTATTGTTTAAACACATACAGGGAAATGACAAAATCGCCTAAACATCTCATCTTCAAGGAGAAACGATTTCTTGAAACTTGAAACCAAATTTCTCAGTAGCCTGATACCAGGATGTAGAAGTCACCTGACTTCACTAACCACTGGAATGGACAGGTCTTTGCTAAGAACCCTCCAGAAAATGGAGAGGCCACCCCTTCTCCGCCCCCACTGCCACGGGGTTCACTGATGTGAGTCTTAAAAAAAAGTCTTTCTGATCAGCAGGCTTCCAAGAGTTCCGTCCTGCCCCGACTCCATCACCTACAAGTTCCCCTAAATCACACCTTTTTGCTGAAAACCTTTCACCATCACCCAGTATGTAGCAAGTTCCTCTCCATACCCAGAATCAGCACCCATGACTAGAGCACAGATCTCAGTACAAAAGGCCAGGGGGTCAACTCTCACCCAAGGAGCCCAGATAAAAATCTGAGAAAATGCAAACTCCATGTAAGGATACAGTTCTAACCTTTTTTGTTTGTTTGTTTGCTTTTTACGGATCATGTGGAAGGCTCTCATCTAATAATAGAACCATTTGCACACAAGAACTTTTTTTTTTTTTTTAATCTTAGCAATCAGCAGCAGGCCTCTCTCAGCTCAGCATGTTCTGGGCAAATGTTTACTCTGAGACCACTCACTGCCTGGACAAATCGCTTCAAAGCCTACTTCACCACTTACAAAACTCACTTCAGTATTTTTCCAGAACGCAGGCCCTTTGAAACGTGTACAAGGGGGGTTCGAGTGGTTCCTCTTCCTCGCCTGAGTGCCACTGACTCAGGATTGCTTCACAGCCCTCCCTGGCAGGATGTGGGAGATGCTGCTGCATGCACTGAATCCCAGCAGGGCTGATTCACGCCCGCCAGTCACCTCGCGGCCGGGATGACTTAAGGAAAAGACCCCTGCGAGCTCAGTGTCTCTCGCGACACGACGCGCCAACACTCCCATGCTGGGGCCCGACGCAGCCCACGAGCTCGGCCCGTCCCCCAGTGCACGCACAGCCCCTCGGGGTCCAGGGGAAGCGGCCAGTGGCCGGGGGCGCCGCGGGGGGCGCAGCGGGCCGGGACGGCCGTGGGGCGCGGGCCGCCCCGCCCCGGGGAGGGCCGGCGGGGAAGTGGGGGAGCGTGGGGGAGCCTGCCGGGGGCGGCGGGCACGGCGCGGGGGACGCGGGGGGCTCGCTGCGGGGCCGGGGTGGCGGCGGCAGCCCCGCCGCCCCTCTCACCTCCTGCGCCGGCGGTCCCGGTTCCTGCCCAGGCGGTCGGACAGGCGCCCCAGGAGCGCGGCCAGGCCGGGCCGGCCCGGCAGGAGGCCCAGCAGCCGCCTCCAGAACACCGGCCCCGCAGCCGCCGCCGCCATGGAGACTCGCCGCTTCCGCTTCCGGCGCGCGAGAACTTTATTGACAACGGCGCGCGCGGACACGGCCGCAGACACCCGGCGGCGCGCGCGCGCGCGCGCGTGCGCGAGGCGGCCCCGCCCCCGCAGCCTCGGTTTCCCCTCCGGGGGCGCGGCGGGGGCGTGCTGCGCGCCCCAGCTGCTCCCTACGCCCCCTCGCCTGCACCCACGAGCGAGAGCATTATTTCTCGGACCCCACGGTCAAGTTCAGGCTGGACCGGCTAGACCACGGCCCCTCCCCTACGGTGTGCATTAGACTCGTGCAAAAAGGGGTGACCGCTGACTCACTGCGGTGCACCGAGCACGGAAATAACCCCACAGGGGAGGCGACACCGTGATCACTCGTCAGCCCCGGGGTCCGCAGCCCTGGAGCACAGAGCAACTGGACCAACGTTAAGTGCAGGGGACGCAGACTCCCGCGGCGCCCCGGGCTGAAGGAGCTGAAGGAGCTGAAGGAGCTCTTCCCTACAAAAATAAAACTTTTTGTAGCTAATTTTAAGAAGGAAGAAGATGCAGTGTTCGAGAGGCAGGACGGGTGGGTGGCTCTGATCTGTAACACGGGGCTCCTTGGCAGACCCACGTGGGCTGGGACTCAGAAACTGGGAAAGCCGTAGATTACCGTTTCCTACTTATTTGGGGGCGGGGGTGGGGCGGGGGTGGTGCTGAGGTTAAAAGGATACGGACACACGCTGAATACAAAACATTCCGAATTCCACTTCCAACAAATGATCCCAAGCAAATCAATGACACGTTTCTTACAGGAATGTCCATCTCAGCATTGTTCACCATAACCAAAACCGTGGGCGCAATCGACAGTGGGGGAGTTCGTTAAATAAATAATAAGACGTCACAGTGCATCCATAAAAAAAAAAAAATATGTTCTAGCTTGTTCTGGAAGAATGTTTCATGAATTGAGTGGAACAACCAAATTACCAAAGAGTAGTCTAGAGCTTATCTCGTTTTGTTAAAAGTCGGAAAGAGAGAGTGTGTGAACAGACTGAAAGTAAATACAGCAAAACGTTCAAATTGGTGACTTGGCGCTCCTCAAGAATTTCCAAATTGTTTACAATCGGCGAGAATTTGGGATGGAGTTTAATATTTCCTTTAAGTTTAAATAGCTTTACAAAAACGACGTGGAATTTGATTCAACTCTTCCAGGTTAGAAGTGGTGAATCATCAAATTTCCTAACTTCCAGTAACTAGAATGATACCATTCATTTCATGGTTCCACTTTTGCACAGCGCCTGGCTCGGGGCAGTTACAGAGTCAAGTTGCTGAATGCTGAATGGCTGGGCTGGCCCGTGGTGCTCCGTGGTAAGCGCCTCAGGGACCCCTGGAGCACCCTAAGCATCCTGGGAAAGAACTGGCCGCTTCTTCTTTACATGGGGTGCTTTGCTAGGTGAGGTATTAAGAAACAGACAACCATAGGACTAGCCCACTGGGAATTTCCGATCTTCAAATAAATTGTAGGAACAGCGGGAGGTCGACAGCATTCATTGTGTTCGGGAGATTTGCATTAAGTGCAGTATTTACATTAAGTATAAAGGGCAGGCAATGACCTCAGGCCTTTCCGAGCCACACACGGAGAGCCTGTGGCCTTCACGGTTGGTTGGAAACACTCAAGGCTACAACCAAGAGTGAGGCAACCACAACTTTCCTCCAGAACACACACATTTAGAGATTGCAAAAATTTTAAATAATGGTTTTCGGAGATTGAGCAATTTTTCCAATGGTTACATTTAACATGACAATGGCGCAAATGCTCTTTTCTCCGGGAAGTATCTGGGCTTATTGAGAATAGGAAGAAGAGATAAGACCTGCCCCCAGAGAGCCCTCCTGGGAACACCCCGAGCTGCTTGGAGAGCAGGCAGTTTGTGCGGACACCACTACTGCTGCTGGCGGTTCTCGACTCATACCTGGAGGACCCTAGATGAGGAAGCCTCTGCCCTCTGAGACCCCCCTGGTGGCTCGAAAACCCATCTGCTAAGTCTCCTCACCCCCTGCCTTCTCATTAATCTACTCACTCTTTCCCAAACAGGAGATGTCAAGGTTACAATGACAGGGTCAACGGACTGATGACAGAGGTCGTGTCTTCCCAAACGGAAAAGGAAACCCATTCACTGGAGGGCGAGTTGACGTCAGGGAGTGGGGGGCTGCTGCCCCTGATAGCGGGCTGGTCTCCCTGGCAGGAAACACCAGGAAATCCTGAGCCAAGGGCCCATGCCTCACTGTCTGTGATTCACTCCCGAACCCAAAACCCTGCCAGCGCAAGAGGAAGGCCCCTCCTCTCCCGGCTCGCTCTGTGAGCGAGGGTCTCTCAAAACACAGGGTCAGGAGGGAGGAAGAGGCTGGCCAGCCCATCTTCAGCCTCGACAGTGAGAAGCTCTCCCCGTCACTTGACTTGGATGTGGAGACTGTTCGGCCGTTTCCGCTCTACAGGGAGCGTAGCCCAGGCCCTAAGGATGGGCGGGAACCAGCCTTGGGGCCATCACCCCCCTCTCTCTCCACTCTCGCACTTGGTCACTGTCAGGCCTCAGCCACCTGGCCTGTCTTCACCCCTTTATACGCTCCACGCACGTTGCTACCCTTAGGTTCTTCATCTTAACTGCTTACAAGCGTCTTCATCCAGGTCCTCTGTCCCTCCAAGCTCGGACCCTTGCCCTAGAAATGCCTTCCCAGCCCCATACCACGATTCTATTCCCTTGCGACTGCCTGCTGTGATCTAATCTGATTCACCGGTCGAGGGCTGTGTGTTTTGTCTCCCTGCCCCCTGCCCCTCCCCCTGCCGCGTGAACCCTTAGAGCCTTGTGTGCTCTGAACACCCAGAACAGGAGCCGGCACCAGAAGCGGGCTCCGTGTACCCCGGTTTCGCTCTTGCCTGCATGGCAGAAGGCGATCAGCTCCCAAGCCTCCCAGCTGCAGGATGGGACCCCCCTGGCTCGGCCTCCTGTGACCCTGCTGACCTGACCTGGCGCCACACGTCAGCTTGCAAACTCAGCAGCTCTGGCCAACAGTTATGAGGCTGGCTCACCTGAGCCCTAGGTCTCCCTTCAGGCCCTGCGCCCCTTTCCTGCCTTCATTCTCCCTGGGACTCAGCCTCCCTGCTGAGCGGTGACCCTGACCTTTTCCAGTCCTTGGTACTCTTTCCAACTCTGGAACAAAAGCAGCCACAAGCAGTAAGAATGAGTGTGGCTGTGTTTCCAATAAAACTTTATTTACAACAACAGTCCGCCGCCCCCGTATATCACCGTTTGCCGTCCTCTGCTTTAGAATAGAGCTTTATCCTGTATGGCCCTGGAACGAAGAGAGATGAGGTCTTCTGGAACCAGCAGCCTGAGTTCACTGGAGCTGCGGGGAGGCCCAGAAGGGCTGGAGGTTAGAAAGAACAAATGTGCCAAACACCGAGGCCCAAATCAACCACCTCCCCGGGAGGGGTGGGGAGCCGGACAAGGTTCTCGAATGTAGCATGTCAACTTTTCAATGTCAAAAACTCTTGTCATCTGCAAAACCAAACACCTCTTGCACAATGGGCTCCCTCACCACAGAGAGGCCCGGGATAGTCTGGCATTTCGTCAACAAGAAGCCAGAGCCCAGTTTCTGGAAATGCCTCCGGGGCAGAGCGTGCTGGTTTGTTTCTCTGTCACTGGTGAGAGATAAATGCAGCTCTCGGTTTCAGGGGAAGCTCGGCCTCTTGTGGCGTGGCAGGCGGCCAGCCCCACCCCGGCGAGGAGCCGCACGCCTCCTGGTGATGCAGCAGGAGTCCATAGTGGGGAAACACGGAGGCCCCGGCCAGTGGTGTCCCAGGGAGTCCCAGGCTCCCTGGGGCTCACTCCGTGGAGGCCAGGGGGTGGGGGATGCCTGGCAGGACCCCACCCCCCCTTCCAGCCGGCCCCCATGGCTGAGCGTTCCCCAGGGGCCAGCATCCGCACTGCATGCAGGACGGGTCTTGCTTGAGATAAGGCCCGAGCGGGTGGGGGAGGAGGCCCTGGACGCCCCGCTCAGGCCTGGGTTATGTCCTGTCTCCTAGAGCTTAGGAGACGAAAATAAATCCCCCCAAGTCAATGGCCCTTCTTGCCCTTTAGCCTAGAGAGGGGGAGATGGGACAGGCAGTGGCCAAGGGGAGCTGGCTGGTGGCTCCATGCCCGCAGGTCCTGGAAGGGAGGGGCGGAGGAGGGCCGTGGTCCTGGGGGGCGGGCCTGGGCTGAGGTCAAGAGCCCACGTCCCCATCTAAAGGGCCAACGGAGACCTGTCAGAATGCAGGCTCACTGAGGCCCCATCGTCCAGTTCTTCCAAAGAAAGCCCCGAATTCAGATGCTCATGTGAAATTTTCAGAGTTTGAAATGCTATCGCAAACATTGTTTAAATCCTGTACGGGCCAACTAACTAATGCTTCTATGGACTGTGCTCAGCCTGTGGCTTGCCACTTAACACACACCTTTTAGTCTATAAAAAAATAAAATAAAATAAACAAGTCCCAGGCACCACAGGAGGACGGGGGAATAGTTAGAACATCAGAGTTCCCCTGTGGGTACCTCTCGGACATGGAACCATTAGACTGTATTGCCTACTTGGGAAACACATTTAAGTTTACGAAGCTCCAGGAGGCAGAGAACGTGGCCTGTCCTGCCTCCCACGGGTAGGATGCAGTTAGTTCAATAGTCTCACCTTCTCAGCGTGCAGCCGCCTCGGCGTGCGCTTGGAAGCAGGGTGCTGAGGCCTCCCGTGGGTGGGAGGGACAGGGAGGCAGAAGTGACCAGCGGAAAAGTCTCATGGTGGCCTAGCAGGCGCCCTGGCACTGGTGGCACGCAGGCCCCGGGCTCTGCTTGCTCCCGGCACCTACAAGCCAGGACACCTGGGGTCAGGTGACCTCTGCAGACCTCCGATGCCCATCAGCCTGCATGTATCACTTCCTTAGGGAATGTCCTGGGTTGTCCCCCTATAGATAAGGTGTCCCCATCCCGACTTCTCCTTGGTAGTACTTAGTGCCATCGAAATCAACTAATCGTGATATCAATTATGGGAGAATCCTGTCTTTCTGGAAAGCATTTAAGTGGCAAGAGGGCCCACCCTGATCAACTCTAGACATCCAGCTGAATCTCCGACACAGAGTAGGTGCTCGATAATTACTTCTTGAAGGAAGGAAAGAAGGAAGGAAGGAAGGAAGGAAGGAAGGAAGGAAGGAAGGAAGGAAGGAAGGAAGGAAGGATGGAATGCAAAATAAGGCTTGCAGGAGCGAGAAGGGACTCCAGGAGGGTCCGCCTATCCCAGAATTCAGAGCGGCCACCAGCATTCTGTTGGCCGTTATCGGAGGCGGTCCTCTGGGGACTTCTACCTCCCGCTCCTGACACGCCTCTGCCGCGGTGGCTGGTCTGGAGCTCGGGGAACCAGACAGACGGTGTGTCACCTTCCCTTTGAACTTACCCGCACCGGTGTGTGACAACGTGCGGGCCGATGTACGCTTTGCAAGGTGGAGGAGCCAGCACCTTCCCAGTGGTGTCACACGCCTGGACGGAAAGCTCAGGAGGTCCTTGTGGAGATGCTGCCGCTGCAGGAAGCCTGGGCACGGGCCACGGGGGGGGGCAGATCGGCTGCGGCGCACACGCCCAGGTGAGGCGGTCAGCAGCACCTGGCCCAGGAGCCCCAGGGTGCAGGGGCTCCCAGCTGCCTGGCTCCAAGCAGCCAGACTGCTTGGATTCATGCAGGGCCAGCTGGATGGCTGAGCCCACCTGGTCACCACCCCCCCCAGCCCAGCCCTCAGCTCTCCAGGGGCATCTGGGGCCCAGAACAGTGTCCCAGGGCTCAGCCTCGCTCCGCACCCCCGTGCAGGCTGTCCATCTGGTGGGCACTGCCACTTCAGCTCCGGGCACCCGGCCAGGCCTCATCTGCATTACAACCCAGATGGTTCACCACAGCCTTGCTTCCCAGAACTGCCCGCTCCCCTCGTGTCTGTTCCCGGGCGCGGGCGAGGGCACGGTGCCACTTCGGGGCACGTAGACACTATTCCCACCCCAGCCCGGGACAGAGCGGGCTTTGTTGGTTTGGGGTCAGGGGAGATGATTGGATGGGAGCTAACTCCCCTCATTCCCTGTCCTCCAACTCAAAACTTGGAACAGATGTGGATTCCTCAGAGACACTCCTCTCTCTTCCCCGATGCGCCCCGCACTCTGCGCCCTCCCAGTCACTCCCCCACGGGGCCCCCTCCAGTCCCCTCTGTGGGTAGAAGAATGAGGCCCCCCCAGGGCAGGGGCCTGAGCCCCAGAGGGAACGGGAATCTGAATAGGCGGAGGGGTGGGTGGCTTCCTACGGGGTTTTCTCTCCCCTCGTTTGTTCTGGGAAATGCCAGAGGCCGGCTGGGCCTGGAATGTCAGGCTTGACAGAAACTCCTCCACGGCAGACATCCGAGCCACAAACCTTGTCATGAGCCCCGTGGCCCCTCCGGGCAAGAGCAAAGGCCTGCAGACTGGAAGGCCGCTTCCCGCTTCCCCGGGGCAGGCCATTGTCCCGGCCCACTGAAATTGTCCCGAGCAGGAAAGAGAGAGATTATGGTCAACCTGGTATGTAACCCTCACCCACAAACCTTGTCCCCTGCACTAGAAAGGTCATCTCTGCCACAGGCCTGCTGCCCGCAAGGCCGGCCCCCACCCCCACCCCCAGTCCCCGTGGGCAGGGGCTTCAGATGAGGGGCTGAGATGCACCAGGGGGGCCAACGCCCAAGGGAACCATGCTGGGACAGCGGGGGACAGGGCTTCCGAGGGGTCAGGTGAGAGGCAGGTCCCCCCAGCATTGGCCTAGAGAAAGGGGGGCCTGCGGGGGAGGCCTCGCCCCCTACTGTAGCACCCCTGTAGCCACCAGCACTGGACTAGAAGCTCCAGAAGGAAAGAAATGGGTTCTTCGCCCCATCTTTGGGTCTCCAGGCCTCGCCCGCTAAGCGGCGAGCAAGAGAAGGACCATCAACCTGAAGTGACACCAGGCTTCTGGGCAGTCGAGCCCAGGCCGCCTCCCTGAGCCAAAGCGAGCCCACCAGTCCTGAAGACACAGGGAGGCCTTGGGCTCGTTGAGCAACTCTGTGGTCTGAGGCCAGACTCCCAGCCCTTCTGGCTGGAGACACAGTCACCCAACAATGTCAGCCCTCGCGCCTGTCCCCGGTCCGGCCGGAGGACAGGGAGGTCATCTATGCAAGCACGAGCCCTCGTGTTCCCCAGGCCACACCACAGCTGCCCGCGACCACCCCGTGGGCTCCAGCGGGCCCGTCCGTGGGGCTGGGGCAAGAGCCCTCGTCTGTCACATGCCATGAGTAAGCAGCGCCCCACGGGCAGCTGAAACCGCCGTGGACTTCCTCTCGCCGTGAACGAATCTGACTAGCTTCGTGAGCAAGCACCTTTGCCTGGAAATGGGATTCTGACTTCCTAGAAATTCTGCAAAGGAAGTGACTAGGAAAAGGCAGGAGGCTCCTCATCCCTCCGTTAGGAGAACGGCAGGGGCTTGGGCAGAGGGTCCGGACCGGGGTGCCCTCGAGCCCCCCAGTAGATGGGGGTAATGAGAGGCAAGACAGCACCGCCCTAGGCCCACTCTGGGCTGGGCATCTCTCCTGCTTGGAAGTGGGCCCCTTGGGCGTGTGCCCCTGGTGGCCCTGCATCTCCTCCCCGACTTCGCCAGCCAAGTTTGACTTCGGATTCGCAGGCCTACTGATCGCCACGCATCCAACCCCCAAACTCCACCCCATGCCATCCGTACAGCTGCTCCTGGGCGCTGCAGGAAGAAGCCCAAGCAGCGGGTGGTATCGAACAGTGACGGCAAACGGAAGTCAACACAACCCCTTATCCAGAGAGAGATTCACGGAGCACCTTCTATGCACCCAGTTCAAAGCGGACAAAGACAACATCAGCTATCGTCCGTTTCCTCAAGGTTCTCACAGGACAAGCAGTCGGAGCACGTCGGTCAGTGTGGAAAGAGCCACCGGGGAAATTCAGATCCAGCCGCTGCCAACTCTTAAAAAGAAAAAGTAAAAGATAGTTCCGCCCAGAGGGAAGCGAACATGCAAAGCCCCCCCCAAGCTTGGGGAACATCTCGGAGACAGCCTGGAGCTCTGCACAGCTGCAGCGCCAGGCGTCCGTGGGCCAGGGGCAGCTGAAGAAGCCGAGATGGAGCCGAGGGCCTTAGACACAGAAAGGTTTAGAATGGGGAGGCGACGGGGAACAACTGGAGATGCTGGCCAGCCCCAGAGAAGCTGGGCTGGCTGCACCGTGTGGAGACAAGCCGCGTTTTGGAATGCGTCTCACACATTGAGACACGCAGCTCTCCTCTCTCTCTCCTCAAGGGCTCCCCAGGGCTTTCAACACAATTGTAGCGAGCACGCATGGAGCACTTCCCATGGGCAAGGCACGAGTTCAAGCATTTTGCATGCACTCGCTCCGTGAGTCCTCACGACTGCTGGATAAGGCAGGTGCTATTCTCGGCCCATTTTACAAGTACAGAAACCGAGGCATGGCTGGGGAAGCAAGTTGCCCACAGTCGTACAGCCACCAATAGTGAGTGGATGATCCTGGGCAGCGAGCGGTTCCGTCTCCTGAGTCAGTCCACGGGGAGCCCCGCTCACCTTCCTGCTGCACGCCCTGACCTTCATCTGGGGTGTTCCCTTTAGGGCCCTGGGTACACCTGAGGACCTCGCCCCTTCTCTCTGCTCTGCAAATCATCTCTGTGCTCGCGGGCCCACTCTAAGCTCCCTGCCAGCCACACAGCCTTTGCTGCTGGCCCTCTGCAGAGCCCAGGCTCGCTTGGGGACCACACTGTTGACACTAGGACTTACCTGCTTCACAGGGAACCAGACTGGAATTCCCGGGGCCCCAGAACTGAGTCTTCCTCCTTATCTCTCTCTACTTCAGACTACCTCCTCCTCTTCAAAATGAGCTATCACAGTCTCATGGGGTCCTAATCACACCCACCTTTTTCTCATGGCACCTATCCCTTGGTGGCGGGGGCGGGGGGAGGGATGGAGAGGAGGTGTGTGTCTCTTCCCTCGTCTATCTCTCTGCAGGATTCACCCAGCGCTTCTGTCATCTTCCCAGCACTGTGCCCCGCGCCTGGCAAAGGCAGTCACTGGATGAGGAGGGTTCGTGGATCGGATGAATGAACCTGACTTGTGTCAGGGAGTTATAATTGACAAAGCACTTTCTCATCCATTAACTCAAGGGCTCTTCCTCGTGAGTCCTCCTTGCCCTCCGCGGGGCTCGGCACAGAACCGTATGTGATCAATGGATGAGAAAAGGTATGGGCTCCTGATTACTGAGAGGAGAATCCGTTCCATTAGCCCGCAAGCATCGCGAGGGCAGAGACCGGGTCTTACTCATCATGAGAGCTCAATGCCCAGCACGGTCCTGCTATGCAGAGCCCAGGTCCTGTGAAAGGTGTTAAATGAGTCAGTTTCTCCCTCTGCCAGTAAAGACCTCGTCCTTACTACCACCCGCCTGATAGTCCGAAGGGAGAGGTGATCCGAATGGCTTCCATCTCTATCATTCCTGTTTCCTTTCTTAACCTCAGATCTCTGATGGGAAAAGGTTATCACTCCTCTTTTTTGCAGATGGCAAAACTGAATCCCAGAGAGGATGGGTGTCCTACCCAAATCTCCCTTAGTTCTCCGGCGTCTGTAGAGGGGAGAGGTGAGGACGCAGTGGCAAGGGCAGTGAGGTGCCTAAGTGGTCCCTGGGAAGCAAAGGGGCTCCCCATTCTAGCCACACACCCCCCCCAGCTGCCTGGTGTTGCCCCGTCTCTCCTTCCTTTCCCGCTCATTATCTTCAGTCGTGAGGGCAGGGCCCAAAGCCCACAGCCCCTGCGTCCTGAGAGCTGACAATTAAAGTACCACTCAAGCTGCTTTTCAGGTGTCTCTGGCACCCCATTGCCTGTTTGGGGACAGATTGCAAAACCTTTCATCCTTCATAAAGACCGCCCTGGTTAGGCCAAACCTCCCACGTTCATGCCAACGGGACCAAGGACATAGTTCTCTTCAATCATCCCGTCTTCTCATCCCCCCGGGGGAGATACTCGACCCCCACGCTCAGAGTTGTCGGGAACACATTCTAGGCTGTGCGGGGCCGAATTCCTGAAAACTGCTTTCTGGAAATTTCCCCCTGCTGGATGTCAGTTCCTAGGTCTACTTGCAGACTGTGGAGTGAATTCCCTCCCCCCCTCCGCCCCGGTCCCCCGTGAAGGCCCCCGCCCCAGCTCCCGAGCCGGCATCCCCACCGCCCCCTCGCGTTTCCATCCCGGGGCTTGTGGGGAGCAGCGCCAGACTCCGCTCCCCCTACGATGGCCCTGGGCGCCCTCTGGCGGACGCGGGGCGCAGGGTGCGGCCACCTCTCCCCGCTTTGGCCAGTCCCGCCGCGTAGGAGCGCCTGCCTGGCCGGACCCACACCGCGCCACGCACGTCTGGAGTCCCATGTGTGAAAGCGGTGGTTGTTTATTTGTTTTTCTGGCTTTTTGGGAGTGGGAGGCGGCTTCCCTGTCAGCGTCAGCAGAGAACCTGGCAATGGGCCGCTGGGCTGAGGCCAGGCAGCTGCCACGCAGGCTATGTCCCCTCCTGCCCTGGGACTCGTGCTTCGCCTCGGGGACATGCCCACAGGTGACTGTCGCGCGCCTCTGCCCCCTCCGGCTGCCAGGTGCGGCCCGAGTTTCGCGGCCCGGCTTTGGGGTGTCCCCAGGTCTCTCCTTGGAGGCAGGCCGGGGCCTCCTGGAGCCGCGGGTGGGGGCGAGGGGGGTGTCCCCCCCCGCGAGGTCCGAGAAGCAGGGAAGGGGAGCCGGGAGCCTCTCCCGCTCGGCCTCCTGGAACTGCCTGCCCCGCGCGCGCTCCGGGAGCGGCGCCCCCGCCTCTGCCAGAAACCGGCCTTCTTAGAAGGAAGGTGGTGGTGGGGGGGGGGAGGGGAGGGGAAAGTGTGAATGAGAAGTTGGGGGCGGAGCGCTGGCGGGGGAGGGGCCGCTGCCAGGAACGCGCCGGCGAGGCTGGCGCCGCGCCCGCCGGCCGCCGGGGCCGCCGCGCGTCGCGCTTTGTCTCGGCGCGCGTCCCTGCCGGGCCCTGGCGCGGCCCCGCCCTCGGCCGCCGCGCGCGGCCTTTCAGTGCCGCGAGTAGTGACTAAACATTACAAGAAGACCGGCCGCGCAGTTCCAGGAATCGGGGCGGGGGGCGGGGCCCCGCGGCCGCGTATATACTCGCGAGCGCAGCCTGCGCCGCGGCTCCGACTCCAACTCCGCGCGCCGGTCCCCCGCCTGCTGCCGCCGCGACTCCGGCCCCGCGCGCCGCCCGCCGCCTCGCCTCGGCTCGCCTCGCCTCGCCCCGCTCCGGGCCGGCCAAGCCCGAGGGACGCGCGCGCGTGTGCGAGGGCCCCTGGGTGGACTTGACGGCCGCCAACATCTGGGCGCATCGCGGGCCACCGCTGGCCGCTGCGCCGCCGCCGCCGCCGCCGCCGCCGCCTCGCCTTGGGGACCCGAGGAGGCGCAGCCCCAAGGCCGGAGACTTCGCTGTTGGACCAGGTAGGAAGGACGGGCGCGACGCGGAGGGCGGGGGGCGGGGGTGGCCCTCGCCAGTCCCGGGAGCTTTTCCCGGTTTCTCCTCCCCTTCCCGGGTCATTCCCGGCAGGGAGGGGACAAGGTAGGAGACAGGGCGGATGGGAGCCGGAGGTCCCGGTTTCCCGGAATGGCCAGGCTGGGGCCCTCCGGCTTCTGGCGTCCCCTCCCTCCCTCTCTCCCCTCCCTCCCCTCCCCTCCCCTCCGTGCCTCGGATCGCTCTCTGTCCCCGCCGCCCGGGGCCGTCGGACGGAGCGGCGCCCCGAGCGTCCCGGCGCCCTTCCCTGCCCTCCACCCCGGCCACGCTCCCGGACACCCAACTTCCGCGCCCGAGTTTCCCACTCGGCGCCGGGCCAGGGCGCGCTGGGGAAGGGGCCACCCCGCCCGCGGGGGCGAGGGGCCGGGCTGCCCGGGTCGCAGCGAGGGCTCCCAGGCGGGGACCTCCGGGGGCAGCGGGTGCCCCGGCCGCCTGGCGGAGGCAGGGGAGCCGGGCCGGGCCGGGCGCGCTGGAGGGATCCGGGCACTCACGCGGCTCGCGCCTTCCTCCCCGCAGCCCTCCGGGATGCGGTAGCGGCCGCTGTGCGGAGGCCGCCGAGCAGCTGCAGCCGCCGCCGCCGCCGCGCAGATCCACGCTGGCTCCGTGCGCCATGGTCACCCACAGCAAGTTTCCCGCCGCCGGGATGAGCCGCCCCCTGGACACCAGCCTGCGCCTCAAGACCTTCAGCTCCAAGAGCGAGTACCAGCTGGTGGTGAACGCCGTGCGCAAGCTGCAGGAGAGCGGCTTCTACTGGAGCGCGGTGACGGGCGGCGAGGCCAACCTGCTGCTCAGCGCCGAGCCCGCCGGCACCTTCCTCATTCGCGACAGCTCGGACCAGCGCCACTTCTTCACGCTCAGCGTCAAGACCCAGTCGGGGACCAAGAACCTGCGCATCCAGTGCGAGGGGGGCAGCTTCTCGCTGCAGAGCGACCCCCGGAGCACGCAGCCCGTGCCGCGTTTCGACTGCGTGCTCAAGCTGGTGCATCATTACATGCCGCCCCCCGCCAGCGCGCCCCCGTTCGCGTCGCCCCCCAGCGAGCCCTCGTCGCCCTCCGCCGCCGCCGAGGTGCCCGAACAGACGCCCGCGCAGCCGCTGCCGGGGGCGCCCCCCAGGAGAGCCTATTACATCTACTCGGGGGGCGAGAAGATCCCGCTGGTGCTGAGCAGGCCCCTGTCCTCCAACGTGGCCACGCTGCAGCATCTCTGTCGCAAGACCGTCAACGGCCACCTGGACTCCTATGAGAAAGTCACCCAGCTGCCTGGGCCCATTCGGGAGTTCCTGGACCAGTACGACGCCCCGCTTTAAAGAGCAAAGGGCAAGGGGGTCAGGCGCGAGGGGCCCCGGGTCCCCTCTCCTTCGTGACACATGGCACAAGCACAAGAATCCAGCAGGAGAGTCCCCCAGTTCTGGGAGAGCCAGGAGTGTGTGTGTGTGTGGGGGCGGGGACAGGCCCCTCCCTCTGACCCTCCCCTCTGCAGAAGGGGGTTAGGCCAGACCCGGAATGTCTTGGAGGAAAGGGGGCGTGCCACCTGAGCGCCCCTCCCCCACTCCGGCTTCCCCCGGAGGAGCCGGGTGGCCCAGTGGGGGCCACCGCAGCGACTGCTGCGGACTCTCCTGTCCTGTCCTGTCCGCTTCCTCGACGCCCCCTGCACTTCCAGACGGGGGACACTGCAGAACTAGTGAGAGGTGCCGGGGGCCTTGCAAACTTTCCAGCGGAACTTGTTTGCTCTTTGATTTGGTTTTGAACGTGGCTCTAACCCTGAGCAAGTCTCTGGCCTGGGAAAAGGTGGACAAGAGAGAGGGCGCCTCAGGCTTCCCCATCCCTGGGGGCTGCAGGCTGGCCAAGGACATGGCAACGCCCACCGGCCAGCCCCGGTGAGGAGGGTGGCTGCGTGCTCCTCCCCCCGCTCTGGAGGGAAGAAGGCCAAGGGGTGACCTGAAGAGGACCATTCTCCTCCTCCTCCCCCTTGTGACGACCACCAGGAAATATAGGTCCTCGTCCATCCGTGGAGAGCTGAGGGCCCTTCCCCCGTTTTAAGGGGGAAGTGGCATTTGGAGGGGGGTGGACAGGCAGGTCAGTTCTCTCCCCACCCACGCACGCTATACCTTCCAGCACCTGGGGGTGGGGGCGGCTGGAGGAGATGAGCCATCTTGGACCCCAGACCCCGGCTGGAGAAGATGGGGGTATTCTACGTCGTGCCTCCTGACTACATCTGGCTAGGAGATTTGCCTTAAATGCTCCCTGTCCCATGGAGAGGGACTGGCACACAAGAAGCCACACACTCAGCCAATCCAGGCAGAGGCCAAGGGATTCTCAAAGGGCAGGCAGCTGGCCGCTGACCTTGGCAGTGGGGGGGGGCAGTAGAGATGGTATTGGCCAGCCACAGGTACCTCAGGGTGTCTGGGCTCTGGCTAGAGCAGAGCCAGCCGGTCCCCCAGGCCCCACCCCCAGGCCCTGCACAGCCCTCCCTCCTCACCTGGGGTGGGGGGGACACAGGCAAGGAGTCACCAGGAGACCAGGGCCCCTGCCACCCCAGCTGCTCCCTCTCTGCAATAGCACTGCTCAGTGAAAACTTACAGGAATGTAGCGGCGACGGAATGACCCGGAACTATTCTTTTGGGGGGAAAACTGAACACACAGTTTTCTGTGTCAGGTATTGATTGGTCTGGATGGGGCAGCTGTGTGTTGGGGTGGTGTGTTTTTTTTTCTGTTATTTTTGTTTCTGTTTTTGTTTTTTAATAATGTTTACAATCTGCCTCAATCACTCTGTCTTTTATAAAGATTCCACCTCCCATCCGCTCCCCTCCCTCAACCCAGGCCTTCAAGGCTGTTAGGAGATGCTTGAAGAACTCAACAAAATACCAATCCAAGTCAAACTTTGCACATATTTATATTTATATTCAAAGAAAAGAAACATTTCAGTAATTTATAATAAAGAGCACTATTTTTTAATGAAAAAAACCATGACTTGAGCCTTTTTCCCCTGCCCTTCTTCTCTGCCTTGCTTTCTCTTTCACCCGCGCCCACACACCCTGCACCCCAGGGGAGGTGGGAGGGTGGCGCCGGCTCTGCCCCCCCCCCCGTTGCTCTGGCGTCCTCAAGCTCTTCTTCACGTCACTTACAAGCTCCGGCAGCCACCTAGACTGTGCGCCGAGGGTAATTCCTGCTAGTCTGATTCAGATCTGACCAGAATATGCAAAGCAAGTTCGAAGGAAGCGCTTCAAAGGGCTTGCAAGGGACTGAGCTGAGCTGTGGCCAAAGCTTTTAGAGGCTCCAAGCTATTAGAAGCGCTTGGCTCCTTGGCAGGGAGGTGTTCCGAGAAAGCCCAGACTACAGGGTCCCCCCGCGGTGGCCCGTGACCTCAGCAGAGCCCGGTTCATGGAGGCGGGGTGGGGGGGGGGCCCTGATGAGCCACGCCCCCCCAGCCTGAGCAGCGGTTGGGGCCACAGGCCTCCCAAGAAGGACACCCATCTCTGCATCTATTTTAGTCACTCCCACCCCACCCCCGCATTTGGAGGCTCCCTGGGTTAACCTTCCCAGCTGCCCCCACAAAGGCAGATGTTATCACCCCCATATTCTCAAGACACAACTCTGTGCTCCACGGGAGCGGGGACTTGGATTCGTCACTTCTGATGCCTAGAATGGTGTTCAGTAAATATTTGTCGACTCAGTGGGGGCAGCCACTCAGGTTCACAGAGGTTAAGCCACCTGCCCAAGGACACGCCACTTGGGATGAGGGAAAGACACAGGATGGGCCCCAGGAGCGTTTATTCCCAAAGCCCATGGACTCTCCACCCTGAGCGATAAGTATGTACCTGGGGTTGCCCACAGGTACCGCCAAGAGGTGAGTACCGCCCTCCCCCAGTGCTGTGGGTTTCAGCATTAGGGTTCTGACAAAAAAAAAAAAAAAGGAAGAAAACAAACCTTATCTGTGACATTTTCCTCCTCCCCCAACCCTGAGACCTGACGGCTTGGAGAGATGAGTGTTCCCCCCACCCCTGAGCTTCAGACGCCGGCTCCCCCACCCCCCTCACAAGCTGCTCCAGGAATCAGTGTCCAAAAGGCAACCGAGAGAGTAAATAAACAGAGTCGTTTTTCTTTCCCATTTCCTGGTCTTTTGAGGAAAATAACCTAAAATGACGAGAAACGGCCAGGCCAGGGGTGAGACTGTTGAGAGGGACAGAGCATGTAGGAACCACACTTTGCAGACGGCGCCACCTCTAGACCCCGATAAGGTCACCTTCCTGGAGCACAAGGTCGGGTGAGGAAACCCAGTGGGACCTGGCTCCCCAGTGCCTTCCAGAAGGATGAGAGTCTGGCAGACTCTTGTCCACCCGATGGCCTGCCAGGCAGCCGCCATCTGCCTTCTAAGCTGACGGGCACCTGGATGGAGCACACCAAGTCCCCCGCCCAGCCCAGAAGGCAGCTGTTTAACCAGCGTCCAGGGCGCTGACAAAAGGGCTCGGCCTTGGCTGGCCCCAGAGCAAGCTGGCCCCCCAGACCCCTGGCTGACTGCAGAGGCAGGGTGGCCCCTCTATCCCCTGGATGCCCAGGCCAGCCTCCTTCCCATCCCTTTCCCTGTCTCTCTCCATGTGCAGACCACAGACTGGACCAACCCTCTAGGTTCAGCAGACAAGGAAACTGAGTCCCAGAAAAGGAAGCGAGTGCTGACACCAGGGCGAGGACCCCTTCCTAGCTCCTCTGCTCGCCAGGGCTCCTTCCTGTTTCCCCTCCTCCTCCTTCCCGCTTCCCGTTGCAGAAATCCTTCCGTACTTCCCAATTCTTTTAGGGGCATACACCCCTCCTCCAAAGGACTTAATGGGGGGGGGGGGCTCTGTTCTGGCCACCAGAGGAGGGGTGCGCCTGATTCCAAGATTTGCTAGAAACGTCCAGCAGCGCCTGGGATACATTTAATTCCCTGTGGCTTCCGCAGGCGCCCATGTCTCAGTAGCAGAGCAGAGCTGGAGGACCCTGGCCAACGGAAAGCGGGGAGATCGCTGCTCCCAGGGCCTGCTCCTGGAGCCGAAAGAAGCCACCCACCCACTCAGGAGACCCTACCCCCTCTCCAGTGCTGTTTTGGGGCCAGGCCTGACGACTTGGAGCCGTGAATGGGGACTCTAGAGCCTGCTCTGGGGCCAGGGCGGGAAGGAGACCACAGACAGGGGAGCTGTAGACGGAAAATGAGCCCTCACGCTGTCCTAGCCTGGGGAGTACGGGTGTCCGGGAGGGGGCACCGCCGAGGTGCCCGTCAGAGGGAGGGCTAGAGACAGACAGCCACAGGGGGAGTCTTAGCAGAGACAGAGGTCTGCGGGGCGGGGGGACAACGCGCTCAGGAGCAGACCCAGGCCGAGGGTGGGATGAGCCGGGTCCCGCCCCCTCCCGTTCGGGCGCCGCCGGCCGGGCGGGCGGGCGCGCTGCTCCGAGGCCGTGCACGGCCAGGAAGAGTCACTTCCCGGCACCGCGGGAGCCCTGGCAGAGCTATGCGAAGAATGTCCGCGTGGAGCCCGGGCGGTGGCACTCTCCGAGCCCGCGCCGCCGCCGCCGCGGCCGCCCCCGTCCCACGGCGCATGCGCGGCGGGCAGGCCACGCCCCCGTCCCGCCCCCGCTCCTCCCCTGGCCGCCCGCAAAGCGCGGTCGCCACGGCAACGGGATTACAGGCGCGGAGTGCTGTTTATTCTCAGCCGAGTGCCAGGAAATTCGGCCGGGAGGCTGCCAGGCGCACCTCCCTGGGGTGGGGGGCGGGAGAGGGAGGAGAGAGGGTGGACCAGCGCGCCCGGGGCTCCTGGGGGGAGGGAGTCCTTCGTCACTGGGGGGGTCACTGAC